>ML369164.1:0-87855 GCA_005239525.1 Nicotiana knightiana
AGCACATAAAATGCAAGGTATATAATGCTTAAAATCATGAATTCTAGCCACGCATCACTAACAGATTCGACAACAAACTAAGGGATACATGATGAACTAGTTCTTTAGGGAAGATATTAAACACACTTAAAGATAGTCTTAAGTTACCCATAATTAAACAGGTTTTATCAATTAGTCTACTAAATTAAACATATCTAAACACATAGAGCAATGAGTTTAATAACAGTAACATATTGAACGATTGACATGGTAGAAAAGTTTTCGATAACTTACTACTTCAGATGAAACAGAAAGAGGCTAAGCAATGCAGCAATGAACATCAACAACAGCAAACAACAAGAAGATTTCTGGCCTTGGCTTCCAGCCGGCCGGGAATCAAAGAAGAATAAAATAATAGTATATATAGTTTAGTAGTGAGAGGATTCTCCAGTTCTAAGTCTTCTTTAAAGGGGAATGGGGGAGGGGTTTAAATAGCACTGAATTAGAGCACACCAATATGGCAACAACCAATCAGGGTACTAGAAAGGAAAGCATCTAACAGTTAATTAAGGAAGGAAAACTTGAAACCCTAGTTTAGGTAAAAACATATAAATCGGCAGAAGTAACAGACGCGTATAAGCATATAGACAGAGGTTTTAACAAAGTAATTAGAGAATCAAACAGATTTGAAGAATAAAAAACCCTAATTTTAGGGTAAGTAAAAATTAGTCAAAAATTAACGGTAAGAGTTATAATAAAGATGCACAGAGACAAATAGATAGACAGAAAATCGGTAGAAATCCACAAAAGAGCTATAATAAAGATGCACAAAGACATATAGACAGAAATAATTAAGGTTTGAACCAGATTTGGTTCGATTTTGAATAATCAAAAACCTTAATTTTTAGAGTAAGTAAAATCAGTCAGAAATTATAACAAAGATGCACAGAGATAGATATAAAGAAACATTAAAGGGAAAATATTTAAAGAATAGAAAACTATATTAGATCTGGAAAGATCTGAACCTTAGTTTTTAGGGTAAGTAAAGAATCAAGAAGAATATCAGAGATTCATACCATAAAGAGACGAGAGTGAGCATAGATGGAAAGAGGCAAAGATTTGAACCAGATTTGGTTCAAAACAAGAGAGACCTGCTTGCCATGTTAGGAAAGAGATTATGTAATACCATAATCAGATAACCAGTAATGGGAGACGGTCAATAAGGTAAGGGAATCGTCAATGGATTCCATTTCTGGGTTGGAATTGAAGGGGGATTAGAGGTTACGGCGCTAGGGTTTCAGAAGAGGAGAAGAAGAAGAGAGAGTTTGAGGGCAGAGGGGTTTAGGGAAGTGAGGTATTAGGGTTAGGGTGGTTAATTAAATGAAGGGTGAATGGGGGTCGTTGATCTTGAAAGATCAACGTCCAGAAATTAAAGATGGATTGGGTCGGGTATAGAGAACGGGTACCGGCTGGTTTATTGGGTCAGGGGTTATTTGATTTGGGGTAGGGTGTTGGGCTGGTGTATTTCAAGTAATTGGGTTGGGGTTGGTACGAAAAATGTTTTAAAATGGGTTTTTATTTAAATACTAAATTTAATTAGTAAATAATTTATTAATAATGATAAATAAAATAATAAAAATATCATTTATGCATAAAACGAGCAAAAAATAGTTATTTTAATACTATTAAAGTATAAAAGGGTTATTTTGGCATAATTAAAGTAATTATAAGTACATATAGGCTATTATTGCAAAACGTGCAAATTTGGCCTAAAATGCAAATGCAATTGTGACAAATATTTAATCATCATACAAATATGGGTATAAATGATGAAATTAGATGATAAAATCATCATAAAATAATTTGTGATGCACTTAATGAGTATTTATATAATAAAATGTAGGAATAAATTGATTCGAAACCCTTTTAAAATTATCGGAAAAATTATGAAAAATTCTTGTATATGACTATAAATCAAGTGATGATGCATATGCACTTTTTTGAAAGTACATATGCATATTTTGAAAATATGAGGAAAAAATTGGGTATCAACATCTTGACTTCCCAATAGTTGCAATGATCTGTTCTCATCCTATGTAAATTATGTTGCCAATTAATGTGATTCCCTTATTGTAACACTAGCATCTATACTTAGTATAGTTTGAAACTTTTGTTTACTATGAGTCTTTGTATACCAATCCTGCAAACCTGTTTTGTTAATGTATGATTATTTATGCACTAGGTGTTGAACTTTTTCTTCTGAATATTTGCTAAGTTTGTTCTTAAACCTAAAGCCATGTTTGATTATTTGCTTTATGTGCTCAAATTGACTTGTTTGTATCCTTCAGTGTTGTCCCTAAACCTTAGTTTACTCTCTTTCACTTAATACGTGGGCTCTTTTTAATTGTCATTCTTAGCCGGCTGAAAGCCAAGGCTACCTAGGTTCTATCGTCGACCTCCCTAGTGTGAGCACTGCTCGGGGTCCAATTGAGACCTTTGTGAAATCTGACACACTAGGACTTGGTCCTTAGTCATTCCCTGAATCTCTTTTGTTAACCTCCCTAGTGTGAGCACTGCTCAGGGTCCATTTTGAGACCCTTGTGAACTCTGCCACACTAGGGTCTAGGGATCCTTGGCATTCTGTTCTAAATGATCCATCCCACCCCCTTTCTACCAACTGAATGAGCCAATGGGCTTGTGCGCATAGCTGTCTTTTGAATCTTTGATGGTTACTGGGCTTTGGCTATGAAGATTATTTTCTGGGTTGTTGTGAAACTATGTGGACTTGAGGTTGAAGGCCCGGCCTGACCGAGTATATTTTGGTCCTGCCTTAGGCCCACTATAGTTATTTGGTAATTCTGTAATTTTTTTCACTCATTGGGTTTATAATAATGTTGTAATATCAATTGGGGTATTAGAAAAATTGAGAAAATGAGTTTATTTTAATATTTGCATGAAATGGGTAGAAATCCTGCCTATAGGTGTTTACTTTGCTCAAATATGTTATGCTAGTATGTGTGTTAGATAACCACCCTATAGGTGTTTAATTCATTTAACATATTCTACTTTCACATGCAAGAAACCATGCCTATAGTAAATAAAGTGATCAATGTTCAAGTTGCATTATAGCATATCCATTAGACATTATGATCATAGGATGATGTTAATTTATGTTTCTAAAAAACATCATTTTAGAAATCATGCCTCTAGGGCTTTAATCGGTTAATATGTTGTTTTCATAGTTGCTCACTTAGCAGGCATGCCTATAGGAGCTAAAATCAGTCTCAATCATTAATTATAGAAATCATGCCTATAAGAGTAATCCTGCTCGCTTTTGTAAGTGCTACTATTGAACTTTGAACATTGTTTCCATTATTAGAAAGCATGACTATAGGAGCAAACTAAGTAATTCTGAATATCTTCTGTGTTTATCACTGCTAACTACTGCGTAAATCACCTAGATATCATGCCTATAGGTTTTAACCTCTTATAACCTGTAATTAGTAGGCCACTGTGTAGTCACTTAGAAATTGTGTCTAAAATAGCACTTTGCATGCGAAACTGTCTGCACGATTTAAAGTCCAGAATCACATAGAAATCATGTCTATAGGGTTTAATGGCTTCAACTCATCTCAATTACTGTCAAACGCCTAATTTGTTTGCGTGCATCTGTTGTCTAAGTGTGGAGGCTAACTTGAGCTCTTAACTGCCTTTATATGAAGTCCAACTTGCTTTTGTATGTCGCCTAGTTTTAAAAAATTTTGAGTTGCCTAAGTTAAGTCTAGAACACCCAAAATAGAGGTCCAAACGCCTCCTGGACCATAGGCATGGGACAGGTAGTGAACGCATAAGGAACGACTTAGAATCAATTAGTGCACCTCAGGTAACAACTTAAAGATAGTAATCGGGTAGCAGGAGATGATAGTATGTGACCGCTGAATAATACGAGTAACATCCCATCCCGCGGGATTTACAAAGTATTATTTATGTTGCACGAGGTAATCCTTTAGGCTAAAAAACTTAGGACCCCCTCCCCATCTTGTCTTAAAATCAACTATTTTGTTTATTGGAGATTCTGATTTTTAATTGTCTAACTGCTTGTCTTTATCTGTTGGACTAATTCATACAATTCGAGTTCGGCCGGGACCCACAGTCGTGGACCTCGAGGAATGCCTAACACCTTCTCCTCGAGGTAATTTGAGCCCTTACCCGATCTTTGGTGATGCAAACTGGTTAAACCAGATTTATTTGCAAATAGGTTCCCTAACGCACCTCAAACCCGTTAAGTGGCGACTCTCTCTTTTAACACTCTTCCTTAAAAGAATTTTCACGTGTCGAAACCCGATTTCGCGAGAAAAAAAGACCCGTCAAGAGTGGGTTCATAAATTGTAAAATTTATATCTGGCCAGTACCCCCTGTGGAATATATGAGTGTTAATGCAAATTCAATACAACAAAAATAAACATCGTAACACAAAGGAAAATTGAAGTTTTCCACTCGTCTTTTGGATTATGTAAAGTAGGAGAGAAATTATTTCCTCGCTCCTCATTTTCCCCTGGAGATAAGTTTAAATCAGGCCAAACTCTTTCAGTCGGAACCTGTTCGGCAAAAAATTGTTCTAGAATAACCACCCGATGACTGAGGGTTATCCCTGCTTTGCGCAACCTCATTATTGCGAACGTCTTCAACCTTCACGTACATTTCCAACATTTTTATCAAAATTTTCCCGGTATTCATCCGGAGTCCTCAAAAGATTACTCAAATTTTCATCATCCTCGATGTTAAACTCAGCGTAACAAGCAACCCCTTGTAGAGTGACAGAATACAGATATCTTCCGGTTACTTTAAGGTTCACCGAACGTTTGCTCACAATCATTTTTTTACACAACAAGGATACCATTCTATCTTACTCCATTGTAAGTGAAAACTTAACATGACACTGTGGAGATAAACTATAGCTCACTGAGTTATTCGCCACCACAACCTCACCCCCCCCCCCTAATATAATGAAACCCTTACTTTTCGCTCTTTAGACATTATGATAAAATACTTGAGAATTTAACAAGTAGAAAATTTTAAAAGGAGTTGAGAATATTTCTGAATGGATATTTGCAAAATCCTTAACGCCTTTAAATACGGCAATGCCCAATCTGGGAGGTCAAAATTTTTGAGGTATAGCGCCCTTTAAAATGGAGCTATACCTATTTGAATTATTGTTATGTCAGTCAAGCGCAGAAGATTTATTGGTGGGCCCGCAAAATATGTATAGCGCCTTTAATAAAGGCGCTATACCTGCCAGTCTTGTCAAAATCAAACATAGCGCTGTTATGAAAAGTGTTATACATATAGTGCCCTTTAAAAGGGAGCTATATATAGTTTGGTCACTAAGTTATTTTTCGCTTATTTCGGTCTTTTGAGTCCCAAAAGACCACATTTAGGTTCCGGACTCGGAGGCAAAGAGACTTGAGGTTGAGGCCAAGAAGCTAGCTGAATCCAACAATGAAGAAGGCTTTGAGGACTCAGAAGAACCCGAAGACGAAGAAGGCCCCGACGGCTCTGGTGACGGGTCGTGTCCTGGTGAATATCAAGCGTAGATGCCTTAGGATTTTTTGTCTTTGTTTTTGTACCTTGTACATTTATTTTGTTGAGGCCGTTTTCATTGGCCTTTGTAAAGACATTCCGGAATGTATATAAAGTTTATTCCCTTTTGGAAATTTCAAGTCTATTATCTTTAGCATCCTTTTTACAATTGCAAAGACTTCAAATGCCTTAGCACGGAATCAAACATAGTAATAAGTAGTTTTTCAGAGGTCCGAACAAGACTTGTCCTCGATGTAAGTTTTTCTCGAAAATTTTGGGGGCTCGGAGTGACCGCAAGCTTTCCCCGAGATGCTCGTTTAAATGTTTTTAGACTATATCTTTGTCGAGGGTAACCTTTGAACAGGTTTTGAATTTTGTTGAAGGCCTTATGTTTTGATTACCGGCTTCGGACGTCTCCGAAGAATTTTTATGGTGGCCATATCCATTTAGGTTCGGGAACTTCCTAATAGGTTTTGTGCTTTCGGGTTACGATAACCCGAGCCGTACGAACTTATCAAGGACAGTCCCTGAATGGGGGTAGACCTTTGGACACAGATAGGGATGCCCTTGGTCTCGAT
This sequence comes from Nicotiana knightiana, assembly GCA_005239525.1. Taxonomy (NCBI): domain Eukaryota; kingdom Viridiplantae; phylum Streptophyta; class Magnoliopsida; order Solanales; family Solanaceae; genus Nicotiana; species Nicotiana knightiana. The sequence continues at coordinate 6,138 of ML369164.1, forward strand.
AATTCCCAGGTAGGAATAGTCCTTAGGCTCGATACTTTTAAGAAGCAAAACATTTTTTTAGCAAGGTAGAAACGTTTCTTCATTTCTATATATACCTTACAAGATTGTATAAAAGCTCGCATTATGGATGGGGATACCTACGCGGGCACGGTTCATTTGACCGTTTGGCCCTTACAATGAATTCTAACCACAGAACCTAGACTGTTCGAGCATAGAGTTTCCGTCCTTGCTAAAAATCATGACCCGAGGGTGATGGCCCCCAGTTTTCGAGGTCGATCTTCGAGTGGACTCAGATACTGTTGATGCGACCATTGACTCCGATTCGAAACCGGAGTTCGACTCTAAGTTAGCACGATTTATTCTTGCCTCATTAAAAACCTTGTCGGAAAACCCTTTTGGGACAAAACTGATTCAACGGAAAAAGAGTGCAACACGTGCTTACAGACCTAATCAGCCACATTCTCCTTTGGTTGTTTCCAACAAGTGTTAGTCCAATCCGTAATAAAATAAATAAGAGAAAATGAATGAGGTCGTACCTTAGCAGTAGTATAGTTTTAAATGGGTCACGTTCCAGTTGTTCGGTAGTTGTGCATCGTTCCCTGCTTCAAGTTTATACGAACCTTTACTGGTAATTCCGATGACTCGATACAGACCTTCCCAATTCGGTCCTAGCTTCTCTTTGTTTGGGTTCCGGGTGTTCTGTGTTACTCTTCTTAACACCAAGTCCTCTATATTAAATGTCGGAGGTCTTCTCTTCGGTTGTAATATCTTTCTATCCGCTGTTATTGGGCTTCCAGCCAAACTAGAGCAGCCTCCCACCTCTCGTCCAGTAGTTCTAGGCTCGTGCTCGTGGCCTCGCCATTTGATTCTTTGGTTGCATATCATAACCTGAGGCTCGCTTCTCCCACCTCATCTGGTATTAGTTCTTCGGCACCCTAAACCAATGAAAAAGGAGTGGCCTTGGTACTAGATTTTGAGGTCATGCTATATGCCCACAAGACTTCGAGCAGGATTTCCTTCCAATTCCCTTTGGCATCGGTCAACCTTTTCTTAAGGTTTTGAAGTATTGTTTTGTTCGTCGATTTTGCATGCCCGTTACCACTAGGGGGATAGTGTGTTGACAAGATATTCCTGATCTTATGGTCCTCGAAAAATTTACTGACCTTTTTGCTGATGAACTGCTTCCCCTACCACATACTATCTCGGCCGGTATATCGAACCGGCAAATTATGTGGTCCCAAATGAAGTCAGTGACAATCTTTTTTCTCGGACCTTCTCGGATGCTTGAGCTTCAACCCATTTAGAGAAATAGTCAATCATAAAGATTATAAATTGACCCTTACCGGGTGCCCATAGTAGGGGACCGACGATGTCCATTCCCCATTTCATGAACGGCCAGGGCGACATCACCAAGTGTAGTAACTCCATAGGTTGGTGGATCATTGGTGCATACCTCTGACAGTCTTCGCATTTTTTCATGAACTCTTTTGCATCTTTTCTCCATGTCGATCTAGTAATAGTCGGCTCTGATTATCTTACGAACCAATGATTTTGCCCTCGAATGTTCCCGCAGGTGCCTTCGTGAACTTCCCTCAAAACATATTCGGTCTCCCAGTCCCAAACATATTGCGAGTGGGCCAACGAAGGTTTTTATGAACAGGGTAATATCTTCGGAGCTAAACCTGGTCGCTTTCATGCGCAGAGCTCTTGATTCTTTGGGATCCGAGGGTAGCTTCCCGGTCTTCAGGTAATCTATATACTTGTTTCTCCAGTCCCAGGTTAAACTTGTCGAGTTTATCTTAGCATGGCCTTCTTTCACTACCTATCTTATGAGTTGTACTAACCTCCCCAGAACTGAATTTGTCGTCATCAACTGGCGACCCCAACTTAGGTAGAGCATCGATTTCGCTATTTTGATCTCGGGGCACGTGTTGCAGGGTCCATTCCTTGAATCTATGTAGTGCTACCTGTAGTTTATCCAAGTATCTTCTCATTCGTTTCTCTTTCACTTCGAATGTCCCATTGACTTGATTTACCACACTGAGGGAATCGCATTTAGCTTCGATCACCTCGGCCCCCAGTATTTTAGCCAATTCAAGACCTGCAATCATGGCCTCATATTCGGCCTCATTGTTAGTCAATTTCAAAGTTCTAATAGATTTCCTAACTATATTATCCGTAGGCGGCTTCAGGATGATGCCGAGTCCGGACCCCGTTGCGTTCGAGGCATTGTCCATAAAGAGGGTCCAGATTACCGAGGAGGTCCCTGAGGTTAACACTAATTCCTTTTCGACTTCGGGTATTAAGGTCGGCGTGAAGTCGGTCACGAAGTCTGCCAAAATTTGAGATTTGATGGTTGTTCGGGGTCGATGTACGATATTGTACCCGCTAATTTCCATGGTCCATTTGGCCAATCGTCCCGAGAGCTCGGGTTTGTGCATTATGTTCCACAATGGGTAAGTAGTTATGACACATATGAGATGGCATTGAAATGGCCTTAACTTCCTAGAGTCGCTTAGCAAAGCGAGCGCCAATTTCTGCCGGTGAGGATACCTTGTTTCGGCCTCGCCTAGAGTCCTGCTAACATAATATATAGGAATTTACATACCTTTTTCTTTCTGGAAACTCCACTTACCGCTATCTCGGATACTGCTAAGTATAGGTACAAATGCTCGTCTGCCTTCGGAGTATGAAGCAAAGGCGTACTCGAAAGGTACCATTTGAGTTCTTTCAAGGCTTGTTGACACTCTGGGTTCCATGAAAAGTTATTCTTCTTTTTCAACAATGGGAATAATTGATGGCTCATATCGCATGACCTTGATATGAACCGACCTAGGGCGGCATACGCCCGGTTAGCCTTTCAAAGGCCTTGACATTGTGCATTATGGTAATGTCTTCTATAGTTTTGATTTTTTCAGGATTGATCTCCATTCCCTGGTTGGACGCCATGAATCCAAGGAACTTCTCGGACCCGACCCCGAATGTGCATTTCTCCGGGTTCAGCTTCATGTTGTATTTCTTCAGTATGTTGAAGGTTTCCTGCAAATATTCCAAATGGTCCTTTGCTCGCAAGGACTTAACTAACATATCATCAATGTAAACCTCCATTAATTTTACTATTTGTTCTTCGCATCCAGTTTACTAGGCATTGGTAAACTGGAATCGATGTTCTTTAGTCCGAACGACATTACGTTATAACAATAAGTGCCGTATTTAGTGATGAAGGAAGTTTTTTCTTAATTACTCGGGTCCATCCGAATTTGGTTGTACCCGAGAAATGCATCGAGAAAGAAGATTATCTCATGGTCGGTCGTCGCATCGATCATGCGATCAATGTTAGGCAAAGGAAAAGAGCCCTTAGGGAATGCTTTGTTCAAGTCTTTATAATCACCATACATTCTTAATTTATTACCCTTTTTACGTACTACTACTACTTTTGCTAACCAATCCGGGTACTTAACTTCCCCAATGGAACTTATTTTAAGGAGTTTGTATACCTCGTCTTTGATGAATGCGTGCTTGACTTCGGATTTAGCCCTCCTCTTCTATTTAACCGGGTGGAACTTCGTAACCAAGCTCAGCCTGTGAGTAATTATTTCTGGAGGGATTCCTATCATATCAAGATGGGACCAAGCAAAATAATCTATGTTATCTATGAGGAATTCAATGAGTTTTGTCCTAAGCTCGGGAGTTAACCCCGTGCCCAGGTATACCTTCCGATCGGGCAAGTTCTCGACCAATATGACTTGCTCCAACTCCCCAACCGTTGACTTGGTGGCATCTGTAATCATCATCCTGGCCTATCTCCTGCTTCTCTAGTTTGGTCGGGGCCAGTGTCAGTGATTTTTATTTGGTTTCTTTCCTAGTAATCGAACTCGGGTCCTTTGATATCGAGAGTGCGGATATCAGGGTCACCTCAACGACCGCGAACATTTCTTTTGTGGATGGCTGTTCTCCATAAACTGTCTTAATCCCTCCCGGCTTGGGGAATTTTAATGTATGGTGTAGTGTCGAGGGTACTGCCATCATATTGTGAATCTATGGCCTTCCGAATAGAGCATTATATCTCATATCTCCTTCGATCACGTAGAAATTTATTTCCTGAATGGTTCCGGTGGCATTCACCGGCAGGGTTATCTCCCCTTTAATAGTCTCGCATGCCATGTTGAATCTGTTTAAAACTCAGACTGCAGGCTCTATTTGGTCCTCTAGACCCAGCTGTTCCACGACCCTCGATCTGACGATATTGGCCGAGCTCCTGGATCAATTAACACACGCTTAACTCGAGATAAATTTATGAGTACAGATATTACCAGTGCGTCATTATGTGGTTGCACGATGCCTTCAACATCCTCATCGTTGAAAGATACGGTTCCCTCCGGTACATAATCTCTAGTCCATTTTCCCCTTGTAATGGACACCTTAGTGCGTTTTAACATTGGCCCTAGGGGGGCGTCCACTCCACCAATGATCATGTTAATGACGTGTTGAGGTTCTCTTGCTCAACCTTCTTGTTGGAGTCCCTACTCCTGAAGTGATTTTTGGCTCGATCACTTAGAAATTCTCGAAGGTTTCCATTATTGAATAATCGGGTTGCTTCTTCTCTCAGTTGTTAGCAGTGTTCAGTTATGTGGCCGTGAGTGCCATGATACTTACACATTAGGTTGGGGTCCCTTTGGACAGGATGGATTTGCAATGGTCGAGGCCACTTAGTATCTTTAATGTGTTCGATGGCTGATACGATGCCGGCAGCATCGACGCTGAAGTTATATTCCGATAACCTCGGTGCATCCTTAGATCTGATGTGTCTGTCGAAACCGTTTTGGCTCATGAGTCCCCAGTTATTATGACCTCCATCGCTTCTTCTTTCACTCCTCGGAGGGTTGCGTCTATAACCAATTACCCCTTTGATCTCCAATGTATGGTTGATACCGATCTGTGTTCGATGTTGGTTCATGATCGACGGCTCTTTTGGATCTGTCACTAGTTCTGACTGGATAAACGGATTTGGGGGGGGCCTCGAGCTGATCGTCTTCGACCCTAATTTTTGATTAGTACCTGTTATGTACGTCGGCCCAAGTTACCGCCGGTTACTCTATCAAATTTTTTTCAACTGCTATGAAGCCACTGAGCTTTAGGGGTTGAGTCCTTAGGTGAATGCCTGAACGCCCCAATCATCCGCGACTAGAGGCAGATCCATCCATTCTATTTGAAACCTCGACACGAATTCCCTGAGCATCTCGGTATCTCTTTGCTTTACTTTGAAAAGGTCTGACTTTCTGGTCTCGGCCTTGATGGCCCCGGCGTGCGCTTTTAGAAAGGAATCAGTAAGTATAGCAAATGAGTCAATAGAATTAGGGGCAATTTATGATACCATATCATAGCTCCTTTTGACAAGGTCTCTCCGAAATTTTTCAGCAGAACATATTCGATTTCGTCATCTTCCAAGTCGTTCCCCTTGATGGCGCACGTGTAGGAGGTCACATGTTCATTTGGAACAGTTTTTCCATTATACTTGGAATTTCGGGCATACGGAACTCCTTTGGGATCAACTTCAGAGATGCGCTTGGAGGGACAAATTTCTTGGAATCCAGGCCCTTGAGTATCGGTGGTGCTCCCCGGATTTGATTGACCTTGGAGTTATTGGTCTCCACTTTTTTGTCACTGGCTTCGATTTTCTTTTCTCCCAATTCCACATGTTTTTTCAGTTCCTCAAGCATATTTATTATCTTGGGGTTGGTCCGGCGTTCAGCTTCACCCGTCCTTTCTGTGGCCGGTTCATTTTTGAGAGCATTTTTCTGGGATGGTTCGGGCTCAACTCTGCTGGGGCGCGACTTTGGTTCTGAAACTTGGTTATTGTTACCTATTGAGCCTGTAACATTTCCAAAATCACTCGCAAGTTGATCCTATCACGTTCCGCGTCGTGTGTACTACGAGCTATTGATCGGGCTCCCCCGCGAATGCTGTTTTCGGGGTCAGTAGGCAAGTGTGCTTCGATAGCCACGTGTGAGTTAGTATCGATCGGATTCGCGACCAGGACTCTGTTGGGGTCAATAGGGGGCACCACGTTGTTGTTCTCTCCATGGTGGTCGGACTCAGCACCAACGTTCAAATGGGCAGATTGGGAGTTTAACATTTTTAATTTGACCTGAAACTAAAAGCTCAAAGAACAAGCATAAAATAGAGTGCGTTATGGAAGTGTGTATCAATTGCCACTATTATCCTTAGTTCCACGGCGAGTGCCAAACTGTTTACCCTAAAAAATGGGTAACAATTAAATTGATATTTGGTTTTAAGGATATGCGGATTAATTCGATACGAATGATAAATTACGTTAGATTAAATAGATAAAGGACGTAATAAACTGCCAAATCAATTAAAGGGGGTGATCCCGGACTCAGTAACAGCTTAATGAAATGCCTGCCTTTGATCTGGAGCTCACAATAATGAAGAACTGATGAATAAAAGTAAAAACTTTGAAATAGCAGAGAAAATAAGGGTGTATTACCTTGATATGCTTGTTATAATATTTTTATGAATTCCCCTTTATATAGTAAGTGAGTTTTACTCTATTTACAATTTTATAAAGGTAAAAGTATTCTGTTTCGACGATCATTGATTTTTCGGTGATACAAGTCGAGATTCACGTCGTGATATCCGGTTGGGTACTGATATCACGACCCTTTATTATTCGTGTGGAGTTGTCCGGTGATGCTCTCCGAAGTCTCAACCCTTAAATCGGACCTAGAGGATGTGGCCCCGATATCCCCGAGGGCAGGTATTTTCCCGAGCCCTAATACGAAAAAAATTTCATTTTGACTCCGATACGTTACGGTCATCTTCCCACTCTACTTGGCTCGCCGGTAAGTCGAGTCATGCAACTCGATTTTACCTGTATACATTAGCCACAATGTTCAGATAGTTAATATGATTGGTCGAGCAAGAGTTGTTTTGACTCCAAATTGTTCAAAGTTATGGATACTTACTTTCCACCCTTTTTTATTTTTTTGTATCCTATTATCAGAAAGCTAAGGTACTGCCCACTTTATTCAAAGAAATGTTTAAATGATGATCCATAATGTTAACTTCACCTCAATTCCAATTTGTCCCTTTCTCACATGTCAAGGATCATTTTGACCAATTTTTGGAACTGAATTGGACACAGTTTAATTCATTATTCAAAAATTAAAGACTATATTTCAAACATGTAAATGCAACTTTTTATTATTAAAGTGATGAAAAAATGATTTTAGAAATTTTGGACTGAGAATATTTTATAGGTAAATATAATCACAACGATTTTGGGTGACCAAAATTATAACAAAACTTCAACCTCTCTCCTTAACAAGTTATTACAAATTAAAGAACATAAGCACCTAAAGCAGGAATAGGAGATTAGTGTTTCAACCAAGTAGGAAAGATTCAACTGAGTAATAGTGATCGAAAAAGGTTTTAAATGTAGTGAATTTTGTTTTTTAAAAACAAAACTTGGGGTTTTGTGTTTGGAAAAACGCAAGGAGTGCACGTCTCCCTATTAGTCGTTTGGTTTACAAGCTTAGTTTTTTTTTTTTTTGGAAAATAGTAATGTATAGAAATTGAAATAAGTGCTTAGCAACATAAAAATTTTAATATAAGGATTGTAATATTAGTGATTATTTGATTTGTTGTATACAAATTATTGTGTTGTTTTAAACCATATTTTTTCTTTTACTGACTAATACTTTATATCTGTCATTTAATTGTATTAATCTATGTATCAGTAATTCCCACATTCTTATTTCATTGTGTTTCGTATAAATTAATACATAAATTATGGCCGTATTATCTACCGAAAAAAAAAAGGAAAAGTAAAACCAAATATCATATAAACCATTGTTAAGTTTATCACTTTATCTTATAAGAAAAAGTAAAACCAAACATTAAATTAATAAGGTTAAATTTTATGTGAAAACTATTTCTTCCCATATTCCCAACCAAATCAACTAATAATGGTGTCAGGTCAATAAAAAGTTTCGACAAATCTTTTCAGTACTTCGTAAGAACAAAAAACACCTAAATAGGTATTAATAGACAAGAGATCCAAGTATGCCAAAGTTTTTTCTATTTTCTCCGTTATTGTGGAGCACTAATTTCATTATTGAATTGAATATAACTGTCTAGCAAGTAATTTCCACTCTATTTGTAATTTGTTACGCGCATCAAAGATCTATATTATATTAAAAAGAGGGTAGTATGCATTGTGGTTAAGTCAAGTGACAAGCTAAAATGAAGCCACTTGGCAATTTTAGGACAATATTAATAGGTAGAAATTATAAATAGAAACATAATTAATGGAAGCAGTTTAGTTAATCTTATACATAATCTAAATAGATCTTAGAAAAATCTAATCTATATATCTGTATTTATATTATATGTATATTTGTACCTATAAATCTAGATCTATATCTATATCTATATATTGATCCACTCATAGATTTTCTTCTATATTAGCTAGAAATATGAAGGTGAAAATTTAATTAAAAACTATAATAGAAAAAATATATATCTAAAGACTTAAATTGAGATAACATGTGATTATTTATACTTTGGAGTAAGTTAAAATATAAATAAATTTAAAATTTACTTAAGATATGAAAGATTGATTGAGTTTACAAATTAAATAAATTCAAGCAACAAAATAAGATCTTACATAAAGTATACAAATTATTATAAGGTAAGAGAAAAATTAAATAATCAGTAAAAGATATTTTAATATCAAGAATAATAAAGTCATATTGATATTGATAAATTGTGCAAACAAATATTTTATACGTAAATATTACTATAACATTAGATATAATGTGTTCAAACAATTACAAAATATTTTTCTATGATTAATATTTGAATTGAATTCAGTTAGTTTAAGTTTGAAAGTGTAACATCATTTTTTGAAAATATGGTCCAATTAAGAAAATAGAATGATAAAAATTATTTGAATTTGAGATGAGAAAGTTTTTAAAATTTTATATATATTATACCAGATTGAGTGTGGTAAAAATAGATATTAAATTCAAACAAGCTAATAAAAAATCACATGACAATGTAATAATATTAGTTATTGCAAAATATAAAATCAAAAGTAAAGAATAAATAATGAAAAACTAAAATTTAGATTTTTATCATAGAGAAAAAGGGTAAAACTTATTTAAATTTGAGATGAGAAAGTTTTTTATATTATGATAACAAAAGTCATAATATAAGTCCACATAACTCAAGTTTAATAGATAAAATCAAAAACTAAAAATTGGACAATATAAATAAATTAGAGATATATAAGGACATTTATAAATCATAAGTTTAGATTGTGACTTCGGATTGAGGCCTCCTCTTCTATTTAACCGGGTGGAACTTCGGACCCAAGCTCAGCCTGTGAGTAGTTATTTTGGGCGGGATTTCTGTCATATCAAGATGGGACCAAGAGAAACAATCTATGTTAGCTATGAGGAATTCAATGAGTTTTTTCCTAAGCTCGCGAGTTAGCCTCATGCCCAGGTATACCTTCCGATCGGGCAAGTGCTCGACCAATATGACTTGCTCCAGCTCCTCAACCATTGACTTGGTGGTATCGAAATCATTAAGGGCTATGAATGACTTAGGGACTCCGTAATCATCATCATTACTTATCTCCTGCTTCTCTGGTTTGGACGGGGCCAGTATCGGTGATTGCTATTTGATTTCTTTCCTTGTAACCGAACTCGGGTCCTTTGATATCGAGAGTGCGGATATTAGGGTCACCTCATTGACCACGAACATTTCTTTTGTGGCCGGCTGTTCTCCATAAAATATCTTGATCTGTAACGACCCGACCTGTTGTTTTGAGCTCTAGCTCGTCGTTTGGAAGTTTGAGGCCGTGAGCAGCTTCATTTTAGGTATTATGACTCGTAGGCGTGGTCGGAGTTGAATTTCGGGAAGTTCAGAGTCAATTTGGAAAGAAAATTCTCATTTCGGAAGCCTTAAGTTGGAAGAATTGACTAAGATTGGATCCCTGAGTAAACGACCTCAGAATCAGGATTTGAAGGTTCCAACAGGTTCGTATGGTGATTTCGGACTTAGGCGTACGTTAGAACGGGTTTTGGATGACCTGGGAGCATTTCGGCGCATATTGTGGAAGTTAGTATTTTAGAAGAAATTTCATAAGTCTGAGTTGAAGTCCATTTCAGTATTATTGCTGTCTGTTTGGGATTCTGATACTGGGAAAAGCTATGTATGGTGATTCTGGTGTTAAGAGCATGATCGGAAAGAGGTCTGCATGTCATTTTGGAGTCATTTGGCTAAAGTTAGAAATTTGAAGATTTTTAAGAAGTCCGACCGGAAGTGGAACTTTTGATATCGGGGGTCAGATTCCGATTCCGAAATTTGGAGCAGGTCCGTAATGTTGAATGTGACTTGCGTGCAAAATTTGGGGTCAATCGGACGTGATTTGATAGGTTTCGGCATCGAATGTAGAAGTTGGAAATTTCAAAGTTCATAAGGATTGAATTGAGTTGTGATCCATTGTTTCGATGTTATTAGATGTAATTTGAGGCCTCGAGCAGGTCCGCATTATGTTTTGGAACCTGTTGGTATGTTCGGGTTGGGCCCCGAGTGTTAACCAGACGAGCCTCAGACCAAGTTGGAACTTGGAGAGCATAAGCTGAAGCTCTCAGCTTCTGGTGTGATCGCATTTGTGCTTGGATGGCCGCAGGTGCGAGCTCGCGGATGCGGGGCATGTGTCACAGAAGAGAAAAGGCATGGGCTGGCCAGGCACCGTAGGTGCGGAAAATCCATCGCAGGCGCAGACACCGCAGGCGCGAAGGTTTTGCCGCAAGTGCGGACCGCAGGCATGAAGGTTTTGCCTCGGGCGCGAAGATCGCTGGGCAGTGAGTGTTTAAAGCGGTGGTTTGAGCATTTTTGCTCATTTCTTCATTCTTGGGCGATTTTTAGAGCTTCTTGAGAGGTATATTCACCTAGAAACTTAGAGGTAAGTCAATCCCACCTATTGCAAGTTAATTACTTGGATTATATCTAGATTTTAACATGGAAAATCAAGAAAAAATTGTGGAAAAGTTGGAAATTTTGAATAAAAACCTAGAATTTGCATTCTTGGATTTTGACCACGAATTTGAGCATGAAATTAGAGTAAATTGTATATTTGAGCTAGTAAGGTTGTGGGTAATCATCCTCTTCGAAAAGTTTTGAAATCCGGGCACGTGGGCCCGAGGGTAATTTTGTCAACTTTCCGAGCGGTGTTGAGGATTTATATAACTTAAATTGTTATAAGTATTAGAGTATATTTTCATTGGTTTGCCCGTTATTTGGATAGTTTTGGGGCGTTGTGCATCAATTTGAGTCGTCGGAGGGGGTTGGAGGCCGGTTATGAATCTTCGGAGCAAGGTAAGTCTCCTTTCTAACCTTGTGAGGGGCAAATTGTCCCCATAAGTGAACTAACTAAATATGTGCTACTATTTTTGGGGGCTACGTATGCACGAAGTGACGAGGGTCCGTACGTAGCTACTATTATGCTTATGTCCGGGTAGTCTAGGACCCAAAAGCATGTTTTATTTGCCGTACTTGTAACTTTACTAATGATGTCAAAATATTTTAACCTTATCGAACTGGCAAATGAGTTTCGAGAAAAGATTTAAATACTATCCTTGTGACCATTAAAAAGAGAAATTGTCATTTTCTTGAGTAATTGTTTCCCCGGTAGAGTCGGGGTGGACTGTTTGCATGCGTATGCTTATGTGTGACCGCTTCTCAATTTATATTCTGCGAGCGGAGTGATTTATTCCACTACTCTCATGGGAGCGGGCCGTACGCCATGGAAGGTTAATAGATGCATCTATGGTTCGCGTCGTTCGACCCTTCGGTAGTGCACAGTTTACATTTATGTTGGTTCGGGTCGTTCGACCCTCGGCATTTCCGGTGCATGTTAATTACTGGACACCATCTGTGATTTGAATTATTTTATTGTCTTAATATATGAGTGGTTAACTGAGAAGACGAAACTGAGATTTATAATTTATGAAAGAAGTTGTCCTTTCCTGCTGTTATATGTTAATCGATAGTAACATCCATGTTTGACATCACACTTGATTATATTAATTTGACCTCTAGTAAGTGTCAGAGTTGACCTCTCGTCACTACCTCTTCGAGGTTAGGCGGGATACTTACTGAGTACATGTTATTTTTGTACTCATGCTACACTTGTTGTGCATTTTTATTGAACAGGTACATTCATAGCTAGTGGCCCTTCTTGACACAGTGATGTGGCTGACTTGGAGACTTAGACGAGTTGCACCATCCGGAGACGACCCGCATCCGACAGAGTCTTCCTCAGATGTATTGTACTGTATTTAAATTCCTTGCCCCGTTTGTATTCCGGACAAGTATTGTAGTACATGTATAATTTCTAGAAAATTTGCTCATGCACTTGTGATACCGGGTTCTGGGATAATTATGGGATTCATTCACTATTTAAATTTGCTAAGATATTATTTTTTACTCAGTGGAAGTTCGCTATTTATTATTTAATAAAATGAAAAAGGAATGACTTCCAGAATTTTAAAATAAAGATTTAATTTATTTATTAAGTGTTGGCTTGCCTGACAGTGGAGTCTGGTGCCATCAAGACCTTAAAGGATTTTGGGTCGTGACATGATCCCTCCTGACATGGGGTATTTTAAGTCCTGGTGTAGTATCGAGGGTACTGCCCTCATATTGTGAATCTATGGCCTTCTGAATAGATCATTGTATCTCATATCTCCTTCGATCACGTAGAACTTTATTTCCTGAATGGTTCCGGCAGTGTTCACCGGCAGGGTTATTTCCCCTTTAGTAGTCAAGCATGCCATATTGAATCTGTTTAAAACTTAGACTGCAGGAACTATTTGGTCCTCTAGACCCAGCTGCTCCACGACCCTCGATTTGATGATATGGGCCGAGCTACCTGGATCAATTAACACACGCTTAACTCGAGATACATTTATGAGTACAGATATTACCAGTGTGTCATTATGTGGTTGCACGATGCCTTCAACATCCTCATTGGAAAGATACGGTTCCCTCCGGTACATAATATCTAGTCCATTTTCCCCTTGTAATGGACACCTTAGTGCGTTTTAACATCGGCCCTAGGGGGACGTCCACTCCACCAATGATCATGTTAATGACATGATGAGGTTATCTTGCTCGATCTTCTTGTTGGAGTCCTTACTCCTGAAGTGATTTTGGCCCGCTCACTCAAAAATTCTCGGAGGTGTCCATTATTGAATAACCGGGCTACTTCTTCTCTCAATTGTCGGCAATCTTCAGTTCTGTGGCTGTGAGTTCCATGATACTTACATATTAGGTTGTGTTCCCTTTGGGCAGGATCGGTTTGCAATGGTCGAGGCCACATAGTATCTTTAATATGTCCGATGGTTGATACAATGCCGGCAGCATCGACACTAAAGTTGTATTCCGATAACCTCGGTTACTCCTTAGATCCGATGGGTCTGTCGAAATCGTTTTTGCTCAAAGATCTATATAATATTAAAAGGAGGGTAGTATGCATGGTGGTTAATCCAAGTGACAATATATATATATATATATATCTATATCTTTATTTATATCTATATATTGATCCACTCATAGATTTTCTTCTATATTAGCTAGAAATATGGAGGTGAAAAATTAATTAAAAACTATAATAGAAAAAATATATATCTACAGACTTAAATTGAGATAACATGTGACTATTTATACTTTGGAGTAAGTTAAAATATAAAATAAATTTAAAATTTACTTAAGATATGAAAGATTGATTTAGTTTAAAACTTAAATAACTTCAAGCAGCAAAATAAGATCTTACATAAAGTATACAAATTATTATAAGGTAAGAGAAAAATCTAAATAATCAGTAAAAGATATTTTAATATCAAGAATAATAAAGTCATATTAATATTGATAAATTGTGCAAACCTATATTTTATACGTAAATGTTACTACAACAATAGATATAATGTGTTTAAACAATTATAAAATATTTTTCTATGATTAATATTTGAATTGAGTTCAGTTAGTTTAAGATTGAAAGCATAACATTGTGTTTTGAAAATATGGTCCAATTAAGAAAATAGAATGATAAAAATTATTTGAATTTGAGATGAGAAAGTTTTTTAAATTTTATATATATAATACTAGATTGAGTGTGGTAAAGTAGATATTAAATTCAAACAAGCTAATAAAAAATCACATGACAATGTAATAATATTAGGTATTGTAAAATATAAAATCAAAATTAAAGAAAAAATACAGAAAAACTAAATTAGATTTTTATCATAGATAAAAAGGCTAAAACTTATTTAAATTTTAAATGAGAAATTTTTTCATATTATGATAAGAAAAGTCATAATATAAGTCCACATAACTCAAGTCTAATAGACAAAATCAAAAACTAAAAATTGGAAAATATAAATAAATTAGAAATATATAAGGAAATTTGTAAATCATAAGTTTAGAAAAACATAAGGTAAATATGCAATACTTAAAAATATTATTAAATTTTTAAATAATTTAAATTTTTCGAGCAACAATTTTAAAACAAAATAAATATTTATTTTTTGATTAAAAATTATATATTTATCTTATATTATTAAAGAAAAGTAGTTGATAATGATATTAAATAAAGTTACAAGTTAATGTAAAGCCACATAAAACGTAATAAGACTATATATTAGATTAAAAAATTGCAAAATTATGTTAAATTATTAGAAATGAAAGGAAAAGACTATTTGAGTTTGAGATTAGAAATTTTATAAAACTATAATGAGGATGCTCAAATTATAGATAATACCACGAAATCAAAGCCTTGTTTTTGAAAAATTAATAAAAAATAAAATTTTAAAAATACAAAATAAATTTCTAATATAGGTAATTATATTAATGAAAATTAAAAATTAAATTTGCATCTTAAAACTAACAAAGAAAGAAATTATGTAAAGAAATAAAATAATAGTGAAAATATTACTACAACATTTAGATATAATATGTTCAAAAATTAAAAAAATATTTTTCTACAATTATATCTGAATTAAGTGCAGTTAGTTTAAGTTTGAAAGGATAGCATAATTTTTTGAAAATGTGTTCCAATTTAGAAAATAGAATGATAATAATTATTTGAATTTGAGATGAGATTTTCTTGTTTTTGAAAATATTATGTAAAGAAATAAAATGATAGTAAGAATATTACTAGAATATTTAGAAATAATGTGTTCAAACAATTAAGAAAATATTTTTGTATGATTAAATAAAAGTTTATAAATACAAAATAAATTTCTAATATTGGTAGTTTTACTAATAAAAATATAAAATTAAATTGTATCTTATAGCTAAAAAATAATGAAAACTTAACTGCATCTAATACAAAATTAATTATAAGAGAACTCAATACATTTGGAACAAGATAATCAAATAACTTATGTATTAATATTTTAGAATTAAAAGTAAAAATTTAAAATAGCATATGACATTATTTTGGTTATAGGTAAAACATTAATATAAAAACTAATTATAATTTATAGTAGGGAAGAGAATGTATAAAAATAATAGAGGTAGTGTGAGGATACTTATACTTTATATTAATTTAAAAATAATTAAAATAAAATAACTAAATTATATTAAAAATATTACTAATAAATTTAAATGATTAAAATATTTTGAATAAGAGGATATAAGCATAAAAATATAACAAATTTCAAGAACAAAATATTTTATATTTATTAAATACTATTAAAAGGATAATAAGAAAGAAATTAATTTAATTAAAGCTAATACAAAATATATGACAATATAATAATAGTATTAAATAATAAATAATACTCTAACTATAAGAAAAGAACAAAAAGATAAAAGAATTTACGTAAAAATGATGTGATGAATAAGACATATTTGACTTTCAGATAAAAATAAAGTGATAGTAAGAAATTTGTTAAAATAATATGATCGAATGTGCTCGAACAAGACATATCACAATAAAACATGTTTAGTATTCTTTAATATTGACAGCGAAATAAAATTCAAGTACTAAAATCAAGGGGTTAGGTTGCTACAAATATTTAAAAAAAACTGGTTGTCTATTACGAGATTTGAACAATAATTTTATATCTTGCTTCATAATTAATTCTCATGTTATATAATTTTTATCTGAGAGGTTTATATTTTAAGGTTATTTGCACATGATTCAAATAACCTACATCACAATTTGACATGATCTGTCTGTGCATCGCGCGCGTACTAATACTAATTAATATTTAAAAGATAAAGAAAAACTGCTAGATAATATAACAAATTAGCGTGAATACAAATATCATTCTAAGTGAATAGTACTCCTAAAATCTCATTTTTGTGGCTAATGAAAGGGGATTCTATGATATTAAAAGCATAGAAGTTTAGTTATTACATAATATAGGGATAGACCGTACTGCAGTTTTTTCCGATTTGTCTTTAATAAAAACTTATAAAAAATAAAAGCTGGAGGTGTTTCCTAGTACATAATGATATCTTCCTCCATAGATGTTTGTTGTCTGGTGCTTCCATACTTTGCTAGAGCGTCAGCTACAACGTTGTCTTCCCGATATACAAGTGTTATTTATGCCACTCCAATAACATCAAGAAAAAAATTGCAATCATGAAGAAGATGTGAGTAGCGAGGTTGTTAATCTTTAAATAAATTACATAATACTTGTGATTCTGTTTTCACTATGGTGGGAAAGAGATTTTTTGTGAAGGAGAGTTCTAGTCCTGCCATTAGTGCTAGCAGTTCAGCGTGAAGAGCGGATGTTATAGCTACCTTTTGCGCGAACCCCACTATCTAATTGCCATTGTGGTCTCTGATGATTCCACCGTGCCACTGGTTTGATTATTTTTTATCATAAACCCCATCAATGTTTAGCTTGTAGTGGTTAGTAGGTGGGTACCATCTTATTGGTATGTGAAGCTTAGGGTTTGGTTTCACAGTGATCTGTTCGATTGAGATGAACTCAGCAACTTGAGTCATAATTTTGTTTTGGCATGCGATAGAAGTTGTGTGATTAAGAGGTTAGAGTACCTATTAATCCAAGTGTTCCAAAGGATGAAAGGTATTAAGGTGGAGTTTGGAGTTTTGAGGGAGGCATTTGTTGTGTTGATGGTAGTGTATTTGAGACACGTATCCTTTATCCAGTGGACAAGTTGTGTACTTGTAGTTTTTAAGGATTGAACAACATCCATAAGTGATATAAATTTTTGCACGAGAAGAATATGTGGTATATGTCTTCTACTACGGTTGGACAGAATTTGCAAAAGTTTGTTTGGAGTATATTTTTTTTTATCAGTAAGTCTTTAGTAGGTAACTTGTGGTGCACAAGTAACCACATAAAATATTTGAGCTTGTTCAAACACTTAAGCTGCCAGATCCAAGAGGTATTGGTAGTGTTGGGTTGCTTTATTAGGTTGTTGATTTGTAATTGTAGTAGATAGGCTGACTATGTGATAAAGTTGCCAAGGGGTGTTTGGTTTAGAATGATTGATCAGTTTTTGGTGAGAATGGGATGTAGATCTTGTTGATTTGGTGTACAAATTAGGGTGTAAGGTTAAAGATAATCTATCAAAACACAATGAGTGATTTGTAAGGATGGAAGATACTGTTTGTTGTTCCTCCATATATTGTAGAGGCCCTTGTATTGAGTAGCGTAAACAATTATTATTAGGGATCCAGTTATCATACCAGAGATTTTTTTTTTCCATCTCCTATGTTCCAGGAAAGACCTGAACGGAAAAGAGGATTTGCTTTGGTCATTCTTTTCCATATGTATGAATCAGCAGGTTTAGCCTCGAGTGTGTCTTCTCGTTGATGTTGGACATATTTTTCTTGTAGAATTTTTACCCACGGTGATTGGTTGTTCTTATGGAATCGCCATACTAATCTTGCTATGATTGCATAATTCTTCGTATTGGTTTTGTAAAGCCCTAGTCCTCCGAGCACTTTTGGGGTGGTTATAGTCTCTCAGTTGACAAGGTGGACTTTCCCTTTTTCCGGAGTTGAACCCCATAGAAATTTTTGTTGGATATAGTCTATGTATTCCTAGTAGAGGTTGGAAGTAGGTTTTTTGCATGAAATAGTTTGGTATGTTGACTAGTACTGAATGGATCAGGGTGGTTCTACCTGCCATGTTGAGAGTTTTTGCTTTTCGGCCCGAAAGCTTGTTGTTCATTTGTTAATTATGTATTGATAGTATTTGCCTTTGGGGGAGTTGTTTGTTAGGTGAAACCCCAGGTATTTACCAAAGTTGGTAGCCTTGTGGATGTTTATGGTATTGGTAAGGCACTCTTGAGTGTTAAGCGGTACATTTTTGGAGAATTTTTTATTCATTTAGATAAATTAATATTTTGTCCTGATTGGTGGTGGAGAGAGTTGAATATATTAATAATAGTGCTGGCATTGTGTAGATCCACACGAGAAAATAGTATCAGGTCGTACGCAAAAAGCAGGTGTGAGATTGGTGGCCCCAATCTGCTAATCTTGACTGGTATCCAGTCACCATTGGCTGTGGCTTGATCAATATGGTGGGATAGTGATTATATACAAATGATGAAGATGGTCTCATTGACGAATGTCTCGATATGGTTCAAAAACGTTATTAGGTTTTCCATTTATCATGATTGATATGGAGGAGGTGGAGATGCAATTCATAATAATATTGATTAGAGTAGCGGGGAATCCTAGGTTGTAAAGTGATTTGCGTATGAATGACCATTCAAGTCTATCAAACAATTTTTCTAGATATAGTTTAAGCACATGTTTTCCATTTGTCCTGACATGCGAAGAGTGGATTTCTCCTTGCACTATGATTGCATTATCAACAGCCCTTCGACCTGGGAGGAAACTGCATTGATTGGGAGTAATGAGACATTTGAGGAACAGGCAAATCATGTTGATGATAATTTTGGTAATCATTTTATATGATGTATTGTATAGGCTAATCGGTCTATATTGGGATATGTGTTCCGGATTTTTAAATTTTGGAATGACTGCGATAAAGGTGGTATTTATCTCTATAAGGATTGTATCAGATTCAAACGCATCTTTGCAAATTTGGATTACGACGCATTTGGTTGAATTCCAGTTCTTTTGAAATAAGATTGGAAGGAGTAGTGCCTTTAGAGGCTTGAAAGATTTTATTCATCTATGTATTTCATCCTCTGAAATGGATTTTGATAATATGCTTCTATCCTCGGATAGAGCGTAATCAAATTGTTCGTGAGAAGCATTTTTGTTGTACAAAAGTTTAGATGAATAGATGGTGTTGTAGTGATTAGGATAATAAAGGTAATTTCTTTGTGATCATAAATCCAGTTACCTATAGGGTCATTTAATCCTAATATCATGTTGTGTCTTTTTCTTTGAATAGTAGAGGTGTGAAAAAACTTTATATTTGCGTCCCCTTCATTAAGCCATTGAACTCTAGACTTTAGCTTCCAAAAGTCTTCTTCTTGTTTTAGCACTAAATTATATTGGTCATGAAGGTTATTTTCTAGGTGTTGGTGGTAAGGAGACTTATTCGAAATGTTCATATTTTGAAGCCCTGCTAGTCGTGCTAGTAGAACCTTTTTTGTGTGGAAAATATTCCCAAAAATAGTCCTATCCAATCTTTAATGTAGGTGGTGAAGTTTTTAATGACATTGGGGTATAAGGATGATTGGTGCCAGTGGTGATTAACAATGTTGTTAAAGTCCGGGTGGTTGAACCACATGCTTTCCAGCCTAAATAAATTGTTAGGCTTAGGACTTATTGATAGGGATAATAGGAGGGGACAGTGATCTAAGTGTGTACGTGGGATGAGTGTGATAATGGAGTCAGGGTGAAGCCATGAAGGGTTTTCATAGAAGCGATCTAATCTTTCTAAAATAGGCTATTTCTAGTACTTCTTAGGTTTGACCATGTAAATCTAGAGCCCGTAAATCCCAGATCTACCATGTTAATATTTTGGAGGCATGTTAGTAAGGCATTTGCACGATTATTATTAATATGGGTTCCCCCAAATTTGTTTGCCGCCAAAGTAATTTTGTTTAAAATCCTCACACAATACCCAAGGCATCGTATGATTTATAGACATCTGCTATAATTTATCCCACAAAAGTTTTCTATTATTAAACCTAGTACTTGAATAAATCAGAGATAGAGTCCAAGGTGGGCTAGTGGGACCTACCTGGACATTTTCATGAATATCCTGGTTGGTGACTGCACTAGGGTCCACGTGTGCCACTTCATGATCTTTCCACAATATAATCATCCCTCTTGAATAGCCTACTGCATCAATATGTAGCATGTTTGTAAACCCAAACTCCAGCATTAGTGCTTTGTGCGTTGATTCTTTCATTTTAGTCTCAGTGAGACACACCATGTTAGGGTTGTGTCAAGAAAGGACTGCTCTGAGGTTCCTTTTGAAGTCAACTGTGTTTTCTCCCTACAGTTCCATAATAGTATCTTCATTAAGGGAGTATTTTATGCTTGCCTCTCTTGATGAGTCCTCCTGGGATTTAGAGCAAGGGACAATTGTTAGCAATTGTTGTGTTCGTGTAGGGGTGGGTGCTCCCTCAATGTTGGAACCATCACAATGGAGTAATAGAAGGGGTCTACTCGGTAGATCCTCATGTTGATGCACATCTTGATGATCATTGGGGGAACACTTATAAGGAATTTTATTTCGGAGTCTTGGGGCAGGGTGAGTGTCATAAGTTCCATTATTGTGATATTATGGAGAAGTTGATCTAGGATGCTTTCCTGAAATGGTCCTATATTGGCTGTCCTTGGTGGTGGTGGTGGAGTTTCCAAGCATTGTAGTTTCTCCAGTAGAAATTGTGGAAAGAGTGGTATAATTTGTTCTTCCTCTTGTGGTTCTGGTGAAGTGTGCTGAGGCGCCATAGTTGGTTATGAGCTCAATGAGTTAGGTGGTGGGGGCGTACTCCATTGTTGCTACTGATCCGCTGCTTGTTGACTGGTTGTTGTTGCCTGCATGTCCGTGATCTGGTTGTTGAGTTCCAGTGCTATGATTTCTTGGAATTGTAATAGCTGGTGCGCATGTTTCATTCTCATGATTGAGTGGAGTCCTTGGGAGACATGGTGTGATAGGTTGCCTTCTTCTCCATCAGTAGAGTGACTTTTTTCACCATGAAGTCGAAGTTCCAGTGCCTTGGAAGTGGTTGTGATGGTGCTTCCTCCTGCTGTTGTGGTTGTGGGGTTTGGGTTGTTTGATAGTAGTATTGTTCGTGGTGTAGTTGGAGGTTGTTTTTGTAGGTTAGGGGAAATTGTTAGGGGCTGTAGTATCCGTTAATGGTTTAGTTGTAGCCCATCGAAGGAAATGGGGTTTGGAGGTAGAAAGTTTGATTGACTGAGTTTATTGTATGTCCGTTGTACGGGGAAGGTGGTGAGTTAGAAAGGGTGATTGTTGGTAGCACGCATCGTCGCCTAGGTTTCTCTTGCTTGGATCCCCGTAGGTCCGGCGTGCATTGTTTCGCAGTGGTGATCGAGGCATTTTCCAGTTTATGTGCATGAGATTGTTTCGTTTTTGGTGATGGTGTGGAGTGAATTGAAGTGGTTTATCGTGAAAAATGATAATTACAAGTATATTTGATTACGCGGTTCTAAAAATATGTGATCTATTTTAATACCAGTTATTTAGGCGATAGATGTTGAGTACGAAGTGAGAAAAATGAAATAAACGTGAAAAGAACTAGAATAAGCAAACCAGGCTCTGAAGAGGCCAGTCTCGAGGGTGGTCGATCTAGAGAAGCTTGACTAAGGGAAATCGATGATAGTATAACAGTGTTGAAGGCCTTAAGGTTGGGCTATCTATGATCAATAACAAGTAATGAATGAATAACTATAAATGAAACACAATAAATAGAAGCAATGAATATTGTAGAGAATGTTTAAGTTAGGGAGCATAGAATGTTGTTTTTCTTGTATTTAATATCATCCCCCTTACAAAGTGACAAGGGTCCCCTTTATATAAGAAGGGGAATCCCAACATAGTACATGTGTAATCATTACAAAGAAATATAGTTGGTACATCTATTTAATGTAAAGAGAAATGGCTGGTACAGCCATTTAATGCCACAGTACGGGCGTGTGCTATCTTGTGTACTTTGTCAGCTTTAACCACGATGCCCTTGCGGATTTCCCGCCTTTTCATGTCGTCCTTTGATTCATACTGCCTCGAGGTCAAGGACCCTCTATGTGACCCTCGATGCCGAGCTCGGGACTTCGACCCTTCATCTTCATCGAAGTGTCCATGAAATCGGGCTCTCCAATTTTAGCCGTATACAGATAGTCCCCGCATTTCTTAGAATGAAGAGATAAGAAATGGTTTTGACCCTTCGCCCCTTCGACACTCCTACTATGACGTCAGCCCCTTCAGAGAATTAAATGATTGTGACATGAAAAGTTGTTGAGAGGTCGCTGTCAAATTCTCGAGAAGCCCACGAACCATCACACATTCGACTTTCTCGCTTCAAGCTTTCCCAAAGGGCCCCTATAAATACTACAATTACTTGCCTCTTCATAATTTTGCATCTTCTTCTTCAAACCTTCAGATTTTAACAAAGTGTTCTCTCTTCTTATCTTCTACCTGCTCACGTTTTCCCATCTTCTTACTTCAAAACTCGATAGCTACCATGGAAAAAACTTCAAAAACGGTTCCTCAAAAGGAGGGGTTGCTTCTACATCACGCCAGTCTAAGGGAAAATCAAAGACTCCTCCTACAATCGAGCAATGAATCCCTGGCCCTTTCGACACCATTTCTGATTTTACAATAGAAAAACCTCCCTCTACACCGGGCCGATGTGAGCCCATGTCCCGATACATAAGTGTAGTATCGGATATCGAGAGGGTGAAACTTGGCTTCCACTGGGGGAGGCAGCCCGTGTAGAGATCCCAACGGCTGATGAAAGCATAGTCACGCATAAGGCTGGCTTTCTCAGTGTATACACATATCCCTTCACCCTAGGCCCCGTTGATTCTTCTTCTCCACTGGTTGACCCGGTAATTCTTGATTTTTGCCACCAATACCGAGTAACACTTGGTCAGATCTATCCTTTGTTCTGGAGGATTGTATATATGTTTCGTCATATCACCAATATGGTCGAGGGAATGACCTTCACCCTTGACCATTTGATCAGATTATATAGCCCTCGACTCTTATGTGGGGGGCCTTATTAAATTACACCGTTGATCAACCAAGGCGTTCCACGCCCGCATCGATGAGGATAGATATCAGGGGTGGATGAGCTGATTCGTCAGAATCAGAATCTCGGACATCATCCCTGTTGACAGAATGCCATTCCCGGAGGAGTGGAATATGAAATGTAAGTTCCTTCAAATCGAGCATGCTTTTGTTGTCCCTTTCTCTTTCGATTGATTTTCTTTTAATTGTGTAGCCACTGTTTGGTTCCCCGACGCGGTTCAGGACCTTCCGGGGTGGATCAAACGCTTAGACTCTGCTTTCCCATACAATGAACGTGTATGGCGTGAGCTGGCCAAAACACGACGGCAGGCCAAGAACCATGGTACATTTTTGCTGCTACTGCTTTCAAATTCTTGGTGAGAATTTTGATGATGATGCTTTTTTGACATGATATATTTGTGCAGGCCTTGGTAAAGGCGTGTTGATGAGGCCGCCCTCACCTGGTGAGTGAGAGGCACCGAAGGCCACCAAAGATAGAAAGAGGAAGAAAGAGGCCCCGGCGGGGTCCCCAAAATCAAAGAGGCCAAAGACACGAAGGATTAAGACCGATGCTACGGTCTTGTCTTCAACGACCGCTGAGAGCCTGCGATCGGACATGGCACAGTCCATGTTGAGGAAATCGGGGGGCTTGCTAATGAAGTTTTTCGAGGTAGGGAAGAAACCTCGATGGAGGCCGATATCACTGGTGGTCTTCATTCGGGCACGTCATTCTCTCCAGGGGAGATACGGGATGCTCAAGTTAGGGGTGCCCCCGGTCCAGAGACCTCTCATGGAGAGGATGAAGCATTCAGAGATTACTTCGAGGGGGTAGATAAGGAGACCAATGTTGATGCCCTAGTTTACCTCGAGGAAGCCGAGAGGCTCCAAAAGCAGGTGAATTTTGAGAACAATATGCTTATTCTCTGATCTTCTATTTTCATTTTCTGATTTTCCTTCTCTGTGTTGCAGGTCAAGAAGTTATATGTCCAGGATTTCTCCAAGTTCCGAGATGAGTTGACTCATCGTGGAGAGGAGCTTGAGAAGCTTATGGTGGGGATGGTCGAGATCGAGGCTTTGTGCGCTCGAAGAGAGGAGGAGCTGACCAACCTTCGGGCAAGCTTGGAGAGAGTACTTCGGGAGAGGGCCGATTTCTCCGAGCAGGTATGTTAGTGCCCACATTCTCATCTTTTATTCATAACACTTGGTGGTGATTAACTTGATTTCTGCTTCTCAGATTACACAGAAGGATACCCTGGTGGAGCAGCTTCGAGAGGAGGTTGCGGCCAAGGATGCCGAAGTCATGGAGTTGGCTCGGCTGAATGATACTGCGACTTCGGAGAGGGAGATTCTTTGGGGGAAGCTATCCTCGGCCCAAGATCTTCTCTGAGGTGCTCAGGAGGAGGCTTTTGAACTATCCGCGGCCAAGGCCGAGGCCAATGAATATGTCTCCTCGTACAAGAGGGATGCCGCTGCTGCAAATGAACGTGAAAGGGAGATATATGAGAAGGCCGAGCTGAAGCTGGCTCAGGCAGTTGCCTATGCTCGTGCACAAGCCAAGAGGAAGGCCCTCGAGGAAGTGAAATATGTCGATCTCTCTGCCGAGATCGAAGAGGCCAGAGCCCTGGAGGAGGAACTGACAATGTCGAGTACATCAGACGAAGGCTCCGAAAGTGTCCCGGACAGCGGTGGAGGCATAGAGTAGTTTTTCTTCCCTTTTTGCTTTTTCCTTCCTTTTGTACATGGGACCCTTCGGGGGAACTCTTGTAAAAAACACTTGTATAAATATATTTTTGGAAATAGAACATTTTTGACATATTATGCATAAACTTAGTTCCGTAACCCTTTCCCCACAATATGACTTTTATGCTTCGATTCTTCGCTTCCTCGGAACTCGTACTTGCAATAGGAGGTCTCCTCGAGATAGGGCACCTTTTCGAGATTAGGTCGGCCTATGAGCTTTGATTCCTCGAACCCTCCACGACGGTATCATTTATGTAATGTGACCGTGAAATGACCGAAGTGGCCCCACCGGTACACTTCCCCAAATGCTATGACGACTTGTCAGAAATTGAATGGACTTTAAGGCAGTTGGTTGGCCATCTTTCATCTTATAAATATTCTTGCTTCTCCTTCATTCTAAGCACATTTGCAAAACATCTCAGATTTTCTTTCAACTTTCTCATTCCTTTTCTATTTTTGCGAAAATGGGTCCCCCCCCCCTTTTTACCTCTGCTTTGAGTAACCATGGTTGCCGTGCCCAAATATGCTCACCAAGAAGAGGGAAATTCTTCCTATTCCTCTATCCTGGCCGGTGGTACACCGCTGGCGTACGGCGAGCTGACCTCGTACTACTTTGATCTGAAAAAGGAATTTGCAATAGGGAAACCTTACGATGCCCCAGGCCATCGAGAGCACGCCTCGAGGTTCGTTTGATCAATAGAAGAACACCACCTCGAGGCCGTGAGGAGAGACTACGGCTGGGGGGGAATATGGTGTTGCAGATACCCTCTCGGGAAGAAAACATTATGACTTATGTGGAGGGATTCCTGACCGTGTACACGTATCTGTTTACATTAGGCTCCCTCGACCGGCTTGTGCTCGAGTTTTGTAGAAGGTACCGAGTTACTTTGGCAATGATTCATCCGTCCTTTTGGCGGATAGTTCTGATGATGAGGTATTTCACCTAAAAGGCTGAGCTTGAATTTACCCTCAGCCACCTCATTAGGTTATATCGGCCCTACCATTGTCGATGGTTGATTGCGTTACGA
The DNA here is from genome assembly GCA_005239525.1 of Nicotiana knightiana. NCBI lineage: Eukaryota > Viridiplantae > Streptophyta > Magnoliopsida > Solanales > Solanaceae > Nicotiana > Nicotiana knightiana. Next base: position 32,167 of record ML369164.1, read on the forward strand.
TGTCGGTCCACGAGGCCTTTTATTGCTAGCAATGACGAGGACCAAAATGGGGGATGGATGATTCGGTTTGTTCGGTGAGGACCGTCGACATCATTCCAGTGGAGTTCCTGCCTTTTCCCGAAAAATAAAACTTCAAACGTAAGCACCATGTCATGCCTAAGTGTATTTTGCTCTTATCAACTTATAAGAGTGTTTCTTGTTCTCTTTTTTAGCGGTCCCGTGGATGCACGGGGAGGTCCCCGATCTTGCGTACTGGACTTGGAAGTTGGCGGCTTCCTCGAGATATGATGAGCGCAAATAGTATGACCTATCAAGGGGAAGATGGGAAGCAAAGCACCACGGTATGAGTCGTGTGGTATCCCTTTTGATGAATGTTACCTTTTGTGTGTACTAACTATGATTCCACAAGTGTTGGTGGGTTCTCCGAAATGAGGTCGTGACCCTTCGAGGAGAGGGAAATCCCGATGGAGGACAATAATCGAAAAAGATCCTCTATAGATGAGGACATTCATGATGAGGTGGGGCCCGTTGCTGAGGAGAGCTTTATATACGTCGGCCATTATGCGGACATTGGCTCCCTTGGCGACGATGATTCTTTGTCTATGGACCGGGCCGGGGGCCCTTCCGAGGTTGCTGGTTCTGCTAGGACTGGGACTTATAATTTCGAAGAAAGGGTTCCCCGAGAGAGAGAAATCAAGAGTCCTCCACCATTATTTGCTCGGGACCAGGGGCTGCCCGGGCCAATTGACGTTTGAGTTACCATACCCTTATTGAGAGCGGTTCGGTTGGGGCCGACGAGGTCAAGCCGGTAGATGTATGTTCAACTTTTACGGAGGCCCAGTGGCTCTGTTCCGAGGTGAGTTCTTATCGGCCTTGCTGGATTTTTAGCTATGAATATTCATTATTTGAACTGAATTTTTTATTTTGCAGGTCTTTGATAAACTCAAGGCCGAACTGCTTCGCTGTGAGGACCGACTGCGAGAATATTCGGGTAAGAAAAGATCTCTCAAGCTTCTTTGGAACGAGAAGACAAGAGAGTTAATACATCTTCGGGTGGAGATGCATCGGAGCCGGATTTGTGAAGACAAACTCGAGCGTCAGGTAATCCTTACCCTGAAGGGGTATGTGCCTCCTTTCTCGCTTTTGGTAATTAACACTTTGGTGCTTCATTTGCAGGAAAAAATAGAAGCGTTGGAGCGCCTTTGGGGCGAGGTCGGGCAAGTTAGGTCTGAATGCCAGGTGTTGAAAGCGTAGGTAGGCGTGCATGTTGCGGCCCAAAGGAATGCCTTGGCCAAGGCTGCTTCCCTCGAGATACAACTTCGTAATGCCTGGGAAGATAGCTCAATTCAATTGAAAAGGATTGCCAAGATCGAGACTAATCTTCTAAATATGAAGGCAGAGGTTGTGAATGCTCGGGCCGAAGTTGAGGTAGCTCGAGCAAAGGTCGATAAGAAGATGGTCGTTTACTTGAAAGACGCAGTTGTATTAGTAAAAAAGAGTTTCACACGTAAGCTATCTTTTGACAACTCAGCTAGTCAAGCAGACAAGGGAAAACACGATAGCTGGAAATAACTCTTGAAGAGGTACGGTACAAAAAGACACGGTTCAGTAAACCCACGAACTTATCAGCCACGGAAAGTCCAATTTGGTCAAAACGGGAGAGAGGCACGGTCAGAACGAATCTAGACAAAGCTACGGGCAGATTCACGAACCCACAATTGATTACTCGAACGAATGTAACTGAACCCCTATTTACCGTTATCCTTTGTAACGCCTCATTAATTTCATAATTAGTCATTAATGAGTAATCATAGCAGCAATCGTACGTTATAAGAATCTCCTATATAAGGGAACGGAATACAGCTTGTAAAGGCATCTGATTCTCGAAAGACAACCAACTTCGATATTTTATTTCTGTAATATTGTCTATTATTCGTTTTTCCATTATCTCGATTATCAGTAACCCGTATTCATCTTAAAAATAAGCTTTAGTCAAAGGGTCTAATTCGTTGGTTAAACAAATTGGTTCCGTTACCGGGAATCTGGTAATCTTTGTTTACTTTCCAAGTTATATCCTTTGAATTATGTCAAATCCCAATGATAACAGCCAGCAAAGAAGTGGAACCCCAATTCCATCACCTTCAGGAATCCCACGTGGTTCAAGGGAACAATCCCCAAAAAGATGCAATAACAACCATGGTAATAATGATCAAATTGTGGAACAAGATCATGTAAAGCAAATGATTGCAGAGTATGTGAGCCAAGCTTTGTAGGAATTTGCGAGAGGATTACCAGCAGTGTTGCCTACACCGCCAACGCCACCCCCAAATAACACAATCACCATGGAAAATCCTCAATCTGGGTTGGCAAACTCAGGAAGAAGAGATACTCCTAATGAATCTCTCGAAACGAGACCAGGTATATCTAATAACTCAGAATTACAAAATTTACTGTTAACCATGAAAAAATAGATGAAGGACCAGAACGATCGCATCGAACAAATTCCTGGTGTATCACATGTTATCAAAGGCATCGATGTTGATAGATATTCTCAACAACCGTGGAAGCCTAGTGCGGCACCTTTGCCTATACCCAAGAAGTTTAAAATGCCTGACGTTCCCAAATTTGATGGAACAACTGACCCACGCGACCATGTGACTGCTTTCACAACTGGGGTAAAAGGCAACGACTTAACGAAACAAGAGATTGAATAAGTCCTTGTCAAAAAAATTGGGGAAACACTTACCAAAGGGGCTCTAACCTGGTATTCTCTTCTCCCTGAAAATTCTATTGACTCTTTTGCTGAGCTTGCACATTCATTTATAAAAGCACACTCTGGTGCACAAAAAGTGAGAAGAGAATGGAAGACATTTTCAAAGTAAAACAAGGAGACACGGAACTACTCCGTGAGTTTGTAGATAGGTTTCAACGAGAAAGAATGCAATTACCCAGGGTGCCTGATAATTGGGCAGCCATGGAATTTGCAAGCAATCTAAACGATAAAAGCTTAGAAGACACCAGGCGACTTAAGGAGAATCTAAGAGAATTCCCCGCTACAACATGGAACGATGTGTATAACAAGTACAGTACTAAACTCAGAATAGAAGAAGATATCATTGCTCGTTCGAGAGATGAAGATCATTCCAGATCCAGACGACCTGAGTCAGATAGAAGATCAGGTTAAAACAGGTACGATCCTTACTTAGGACCCTCGGGACGCGATATCCGCCCCAGGTTTGAAAACACTAGGTCGGACTATAGACTACAAGGAAGAGATGTAATCTCATCCTCGTCTAGATCTAGAAAAAATCAAGATGAACGACCTAGAGATAGTACTCAAATTGGGGATCATACCTTTAACGTAAGTACTACTGAACTTGTCACACTATTGAAGAACATGGGAGACAAGGTCAAATGGCCCAAAGAGATGTGGTCAAATACAAGTAAAAGAAACCCAGATCACTGGTGTGAATTTCACAACGATCATGGGCATAAAACTGCGGATTGCATATTTCTACAAGGAGAAGTAGAAAATTTGTTAAAACAAGGCTGTTTAACATAATTGTTTAGTGATAAAGGTAAACAGGCATACATGAGGAACAGGAAGGAACTCCCAAAGCCTCCATCTCCAAAACGAGTCGTTAACGTAATACACGGCCGTGAAGGAGTAAACGGAGTAATTTGCAAAACAACCACAAAGTTCACAATTACACACGGGAAACGTGCTCGTTGAGAGGACGATATAAACTTCGATGATGCAGATAGCAACGGATTAATGCTTCCGCATAATGATGCTCTGGTAATATCTCTACTTATTCATGACACTAACGTGAAAAGAGTGTTGATTGATCCAGGCAGTTCAGTCAATATCATTTTGCTAAGAGTCATGGAAGAAATGCTACTGGGGAATCAAGTAATCCCAAAAGCATGAGCCATATTCAGGTTTGATAACTCTACGGTTATAACAAAAGGAGAAATTGAGCTTAACACCTATGTTGAGGGGGGGATCAAAAGAGCTAGGTTCCAAGTAATCGATATTCACATGGATTATAACGTGATCATTGGAAGGCCATGGATCCACGACATGAAAGCGATACCCTCCACGTTGCATCAGGTAATTAAATTTCCCTCTGAATGGGGGATTCAACGAATCAAAGGAGATCAGCAGACCATAAAAAATTTTGTGGTACACTACAACAAGAAAATAGAAGTGGAAGAATTACGAGATAAGGAAATCTCACAAACAGGTAACACCGCCCAAACATATATGGAAAAAATTATTTCCCAAATAGGTACGGAAGATATTATTGCTGAAACAGGCATGAAAAAGAATACTTACGAGCAGAAGAGTAAAGTTACCACGGAAGGTGTACTATACCACACAGATGCAGATTCCAGACTGGACGTCATTCATGAACTGGAGGAAGATGAGCACATCAAAACAACTACGGATGAGCTCGAAGCTGTTCCGTTATCTGAACAAAAACCTGAGCAAAAAGTGTATATAGGCACGAGGCTAAGCCCCACTCGAAGAGGTAAGTTAATTGATTATTTAAAGGCTAACGCAGACTGCTTTGCGTGGTCCCACTCAGATATGACAGGCATCCCACCAGAAGTGATGACTCATAAACTAAATGAAGATCTATCCTTCGTACCTGTTAAGCAGAAGAAAAGAAATCAAGGACCATTCAAGAACCAAGTGATCGACGAAGAGGTACAGAAACTCTTGAAGATTGGTTCGATACGAGAGGTAACGTACCCTAACTGGTTGGCAAACACTGTGGTAGTACCTAAAAAGAATGGCAAGTGGAGAGTATGCGTAGATTATACTGATTTAAACAAAGCATGCCCCAAGGATTCATTCCCATTGCCTCATATAGATCAAATGATTGTTGTTACCGCAGGTCATGAACTATTAAGCTTTTTAGATGCATATTCTGGTTATAATCAGATTAAAATGGATCCTTTAGACGAGGAAAAAACCTCATTTATCACGAATAGGGGAACTTATTGTTATAAAGTCATGCCTTTTGGCCTAAAAACGCTGGAGCCACCTATCAAAGGCTAGTGACCAAGATGTTCCAAGAACATCTGGGAAAAACAATGGAGGTTTACATCGATGACATGTTGGTAACATCAACACAAGCACAAGACCATTTCTAGAGAAATGCGCTTTTGGAGTGCAATCAGGAAAATTTTTGGGTTTCCTTGTATCAAACAGGGGAATAGAGGTAAATCCCGCTCAAATTAAAGCCATATAGGAAATACCTAATGTTTTAACAAATAAAAAGGAGGTTCAAAGATTGACAGGAAGAATAGCAGCTTTGGGGAGGTTTATTTCTAAATCTTCCGAAAAAAGTTTTAAATTCTTCTCAGTTCTCAAAAAATAGAATCAGTTCGAATGGACTGAAGAATGTCAGCAAGCCCTCAAGAACCTGAAGGTTTATCTATCCAAACCACCACTGCTTTCAAAGGCAAAAGAAGGGGAAATATTGTACATCTACCTGGTTGTCTCAGAAATTGTTGTAAGTGCAGTATTGGTAAGAGAAGAAAAAGGTAAACAATCACCTATCTATTATGTAAGTAAAACTTTGCTAGATGCTGAGACTAGATATCCACATCTGGAAAAGTTAGCTTTGGCTTTAATAATGGCATCTAGAAAGTTACGACCATATTTTCAATGCCACCAATTCACTGTTGTGACTTCATATCCTTTAAGAAATATTCTTCATAACAAGAATTATCAGGAAGATTAGCAAAGTGGGACATAGAACTAAGTGAGCATGAGATAATTTATCAGCCTAGGACTGCAGTTAAGTCTCAAATACTAGATGATTTTGTTGCTGACTTTAGTAATGGCATTGTATCTGAAGTAGAAAAAGAGTTACAACTCTTTAACGGTGTTAATCCAGGCCTGTGGACCTTGTTCACTGATGGTTCTTCAAATGCAAAAGGCGATGGCTTAGGCATAGTCTTAATATCACCCACGGGTGAAAAGACACAGCAAGCTATAAAGTGTTATCCTATCACTAACAATGAAGCAGAGTACGAAGCTGTTATTGCAGGGCTTGAATTTTCACGGGAGCTCTCAATCGAGCAAATTGTGATCAACAACGACTCCAAACTGGTGGTAAATCAAATACAGGGGACTTACATCGCTCGAGAAGCTAGAATGCAACAGTATCTTGAAAAGGCACGAGAGCTCGTGAGACAATTCAAAACATGGAAGGTAGTGCAAATACCTAGAGAGGAAAATGCGGAGGCAGATGCATTAGCTAACCTCGCAGCAGTCGCGGAAGTAANAAATTTTTTTTTGCAGAATGGCACCGTACCTGAAGACAGAAAAGAGGCTCAAGCACTACGCGTCAAAGTTGCACGGTACTGCCTTATTCGCAACTTACTTTATCGCAATATGTTGGGAGGACCCCTAGCTAAATGCCTTGGGCCTAACCAAACAGAATTTGTGATGAAATAAGTCCACGAAGGACACTGTGGAAATCACTCAGGGGATCCTTAGTGAAAACACTAATTAGAGCCGGATACTATTGGCCTAAGATGGAAGAAGAAGCCGAGAATTTTGTATNAGGTAGAGGCAGAGGCGTTCAAACAAGTGCGAGAAAAGGAAGTTAGAAACTTCTTATGGCGAAACATAATATGCCGCTTTGGAATACCAAAGGAAATCGTGTGTGATAATGGCTCACAATTCATAGGCTCACAAATCACGGAATTCTTCGAAAGTTGGCAAATCAAGCGGATCACTTCAACGCCGTACCACCCTGTGGCTAACGGTCAATCTGAATCAATGAATAAGGTCATCATCAACAATCTAAAGAAGCGGCTAAATAAAGCCAAAGGAAACTGGCCTGATGAATTACCAACGGTACTATGGGCATACATAACAACCTCAAAAATAGCCACGGAAGAAACTCTGTTCGCACTTGTTTATGGCTCAGAAGCCTTAATACCTGTGAAGATTGGAGAACCAAGCATAAGGTTCTCAACAGCCACGGAAGGTGAAAACGACAATGAACTAAGGATCAACCTGGACCTGCTCGAACCACGGAGAGAAGCAGCATTGATACGGATGGCAGCTCAAAAACAAATCATAGAGCGTTATTACAACCGTAAAGCTCATCTCAGATACTTTAATATTGGGGACTTCGTCCTCAAAAAAGTCTTTCAATCAACGAAAGAAGCAGGTGCAGGAAAGCTAAATCCAAACTGGGAAGGACCTTACAAAATCCGAGGCATAGCTGGGAAAGGCGCCTATGAGTTGGAAGCTATGGACGACAGAGTTCTACCAACAAGCTGGAACGCCATCCATCTAAAGAAGTATTACTTCTAAAAAGAAAAGAATACCCCCCGTCAGGTATCACACGTTCGATTTTATTTTGAACATTTAAAAATTTTACTAACTTTTTTAGATGATAGGCACAAAGCTAACCCATCACCAGATGATGATATTAGACCTGCAAAGACGCGAGGAAATAACACAATTCCCGGTCTAGGGTTACACTTTCTGATGGACGTTTTAAAAGGGTTAAGCAGTCATCATCTAAAAAACTATATACCTTCGAGTCCGGAATGTTTTTCCTTTTCAGGAAAAGGACCACAAAGAAAGGAATAATAAAGTGCTCGAGATTTCATTCTTCAAAGCTCAAACACTTGGGGGAATATACAGTATGGAAGGCTAAGACGAAGCAAAGAAGACTATTAGAAAGTCAAAAGCTCGAGCCTAAAGACCCATATACCCAATGAAGACAAGTGACACGAGAAGAATCGAAAGAAATCAAAAGAGCCATCCAAATACGAAGCCTAATGCAAAAAAGCAAAAACCTTCGACCATATTCAAGGTTGAAAGGCAAAATGTCAGTCACGAGAAAGAAATGTACATCTTTAAAATCATTCAAAAAACCGTTCTCGAATAAAACAGTTATGGATGAAAGATCTAAACCCTTGTATTTGTTCAAGAAACTGTTATCAAATAAAAACAGTTACGAATAAGAAAATATTTCCCTCGTACTTATTAGAAAACTGTTAATAAATAATTACGGTTAAAAACCCCAATCTTTACTTATTAGAAAATTGTTACTAAACAGTTACGGGTAAAAAAACCCCAATCATTACTTATTAGAAAACTGTTACTAAATAGTTACGGGTAAAAACCCCCATCTTTACTTATTAGAAAACTGTTACTAAACAGTTACGGGTAAAAACCTCAATCTTTACTTATTAGAAAACTGTTACTAAACAGTTACGGGTAAAAACCCCAATCTTTATAAAAACTGTTACTAGTGAAAAACAGTTATTTCCTTGTATTAATATCGAAAAACTGTTACCTATGAAAAACAGTTACGAAATACAAGAGTATACTAAATATGTTAAACAAAAACAGTTGCAAGCGTGAGTTTTAGACGATAACCAAACACATGTAAAATGTCATGGAAGTTCAAACAAAAATCTTTCCTTGAAAACATTCTTAAACATGTGTAAAATTCCTATCACTCTATTGCATTATCATGAATTTGAGACGTCTTCTTCATGTCGATTATAAAGGGCCCTCTTCCATAAACTATGCCTATTACAAAAAGGCACACATCTAATATGACACCATACCTATCATAAAAAAGGTACGAGTAGTCTAAAGCATTCCACATGCAAAACTCGAAGGTAAAACTAAAACCTCAAAAAATAAAGCATGCAAAAGACTTAAAGATTGAAACAAAAACTCAACAAAAGTCGAACTGATATTTATATATTAAAAACGGCTAAAACTAAGTATTAACTTATACTTAGCCGTATAAGATTTTTATATTTACATTGTGGTTCCCCTAAGTTGTCATTTGGGGACTTAAAGGAAATCAAAATTTACTCCCGATGGGACTGGGGGTAACCACCAATTGATACAAAGAAAAAGAAAAAAAAGGGTAAACCAACTAGATCTTTTCAAAGAGAGGGGTTGACTTCAGAGGCGGAAGGAATGGGAGCAACTGAGGATGAAGAGGCATGAGCGGCTGGAATCTCACCATCAGGTGAAGAGAGGTTATGACCTGTTGAGCCTTCTCCATGGCCTCCTTAGTTTTCGCTATTTCAGCACTAAGGTCAAAACCCTCCTGAATCATCTCCATCCACGTGTCAAGGCGAGAATTCATATATGCCCAGCTCACATCGACAGCAGCTACCTCTTCCAAATCTTCATAATCTTGTGCCCACACTTGAAGTTCAGCTCTCGACCCGTCCTTCTCCGCCTCTGGAGCTTCAATAAGCGGCCCTTAATGGAACAATCGACTCCTCTAAATCTTGAGCTTTGTCTAAAGCCCTTCGAAGATCTTCTTGAGTGCGAGTGAGTGATTGCACGAGCTCGCCTGAGTATTCTTCCTTCTGCCCAGCAAGTTCTTTAAGTCTCTAATCTCTTCTGAGGCACGGCACAGCTACTCCGCAAATGAAGACTCCATAACACTCTTATCTTTGTCAGCTTGACTGCAAGAAGCCTATTTCGCTGCTAGCTCTACTGCCATAAGTCTCATCTACCGCTTCAAGGTACTCCTCTCTTCTTCTAAAGCGTCCATGTCAATCCTTAAGTTGTCATACTGTGCTTTCCAATTATCAACTTCTACCTGCAACTCTCTTGTCTCTTGGTCTGTGTTTGAAATCCTCTTCATAAGCTCCATGCCTATGAGGTTAATCTATAAGAAGTAAACCAGTTAAATATGGTAAATTTCATATACGAGAGTGAAAGAGGATAAATTACACCATACCTTCAAAGAAGTATGCATGACCTCATTTGCCCATGTAAGAGCATCGTGGCTAGCCAGCTTTGTTTTCTCAGCGGGACCTATTAAAGGCTTGAGCCACACTTCAGGCTCACCCGTCTTCTTGAAAAGGTTTCCCTCAGCTGGAACCTTTATTACCACCTGCCGCATCTCTCTGCTGGAAGACCCGACTTCCCTAACGGAAGGCATGGACGCAGGAAGAGATGGAACAACAACAGGCACGGAAGGTTGAAGAGTTGGAGAAGTCATGAGAAAAGGAGCTGGCACGGAAAGTTGAAGAGTTGAAGAAGTTACAGGCAGAGCAGCAGCAAAAGTTGAGATAGCCAAAGGAATAGAAGAAACTTCTTCTCTCAAAGAAGCAGGAAAGACAGCAGACAAAGGGACGTCATCAGGAGTGAGATCAATACCATCGTGAATAGGAGAATGTGGAACATCATCAAAGACAAGGGGGCTCAAGCGCAGACACGGAAGGCAAGGTTGAGGTAGCAGGCTCGTCATCTAAAACCATTCGTCTTCTCTGTGGCCTGTGCACTAAAGCACCCTCTTCCTCTTCCTCCATGGAACGAGATTCACTAATCTTCCTCTTTGAGGAAGATGAACCAACGATAATTTCCTGGGCTTGAGCCAAGGACATCTTCGGGATAGAGGAAGCAGACACCCCACGAGCAGAGAATCCTATTAAAAATGAAAAAAAGTTAAACGACAGAAGGAAAAAAGAGTCGAGTAAGGAAAGAAGCAAGAACAAAATCTTCACTTACCGTGGGTCTTTACTTGCCAACCGTACCTCCCAGCGAGATACTTCCAAGATCTTTCTTCAGAAGGAGCAACAGATAATATTTTTCTACCCAATCACGAATATCGGAGACATTCTCGACAGTATTCATGATTGCTGAAAGGAGAAAAATAAACAGACACGGTGTTAAATAAAACATCTCAAGTCAAAACAAGAAAAAGTATATGTGAGCTAAAGCATACTCACGTGCGCGATTCCACTTCTCAGGGAAGGGAAGATTTTCTTCACCCACTAAACCAGTAGTGGGTACAGCAACATAACGAAGGTACCAACACCTATCCTTATCATCACCAGGGGTTACTAACACTCTTTTGCTCCTAGCAGTCAGAGTAAAAACCCCTTCACGAAATAAGGTAGGAGAGTAGAGGTGAATAAGATGGTTGAAGGTANCAAAAACAGCAAAACTCAATTATAACTGGGTCAATGGGGGATCTAAACCCTAAAGTGAAGGGATAAGACATTATTCTTTGATTACTATTCGGAATATAGACAGGAAAGTCAGATTTCCATGAGCACTCCCTTCGAACAAGGGAAATCTGACCCTCAGTTATAAGGGTTGGGTATCTTTCTACACTATCAAGAGAAGAAGACTGATCTACAAGAACTTGACTATCCCTAGCGAAAAAAAACTTAGCAGGGACAATTTCATCGACTCCGAGTTCACGAAGGCATTCGCCTCTACCTCTAGAAGAAGACCGAGAAACTCTAAATCTCGGAATAACTAGAGATCTAGTGGAAGAAGAAGGAACTTTGAGAAGAAGAAGATCCCCTTGAAGGAGTGGATCCTAGACTTCTAATTCTACCACCCCTCCGACTCCTAGTCGGAGCAGAAGATGGCGCTAAGCTTTCAATGTCTATTACTCTTTGAGATTGGTTTCAAGAAGACATGTTTACAAAGGCAAATAAGAAAGTTTTTTACAGAAAACAGAAGTAGAAAAGTCGCCATAAAGAATATCCACTTACCAAATATTAATCGTTAAATATATAGTAAGTGGGGGGACTATCTGTATTGGTAAAAAAGAGTTTCACACGTAAGCCAGCTTTTGACAACTCAGCTAGTCACGTAGACACGGGAAAACACGATAGCTGGAAATAACTCTTTGAAGAGGTACGGTACAAAGAGACACGGTTCAGTAAACCCACGTACTTATCAGTCACGGGAAGTCCAATTTGGTCAAAACGGGAGAGAGGCACGATCAGAACAAATCTAGACAAAGCTACGGGCAGATTCACGAACCCATAATTGATTACTCGAACGTTATGTAACTGAACCCCTATTTAGCGTTATCCTTTGTAACTCCTCATTAATGTCATAATTATCCATTAATGAGTAATCATAACAGCAGTCGTACGTTATAAGAATCTCATATATAAGGGAGGGGAATATAGCTTGTAAAAGCATCTGATTCTCGAAAGACAACCAACTTCGATCTTTTATTTTTGTAATATTGTCTATTATTAATTTTTACATTATCTCAATTATCGGTAACCCGTATTCATCTTAAAAATAAACTTTAGTCAAAGGGTCTAATTCTTTGGTTAAACAGCGGTCGATGCACGGGCTGAGCTGAGAGGAGCTTTAAACAGAGAGAGGAGGAGCAATGAGTACGCCCGATGCAAGTCCTGGAGGGAGACCCTTGAGGAGATACATGCTAGGGGCTTTGACCTCTTGGAAGAGATAAAGCAGGCTGAGGCGGACGAGATTGACGCCAAGTTTTTCCTTTCTTCTTGAGCTGATGGTGATACTTGAAGGCCACCGTGGGAGTCGGTCCGAGGGGCCTTTGAGTGAGCTGGTCCCGAGAGTATAATAGATTTTCTGCTTTGTTGTTTGCATAAGACTCCTGCAGGAGCGTTGTAAATATGTATTTGTAATATACATACACATATGTGTATATATATATATATGAAATATTCTTTGATTTGATTTGCATGTTGGTAGTTAGCCCAGCGATTTGGACTTTGAGATGAGACCCTTGGGGTTATAAATTGGCCCTGAGGCTCTTTAAGCTGGCGACTCGGGCTCTTATGCTTTCGGCCGGTACAACCTTTGTTGTAGATGGCGACATGGGCTCTTACGCATTTTTGGCCCTGAGGCACTTTAGTTAACCGTATCGGTCTTAGTCTTCGAATCGGGTTTTGACTCGAGCTCGACGGCCCTCAGGTTTTTAAATTGACCCGGAGGCGCTTGGTGTCGGTATGACCTGTAGCTGGCGACTCGGGCTCTTATGCGTAAGGTCGATACGACTTTAAATGTAGCAGGTGACTCAGGCTCTTACGCTTTTTCGACCCTGAGGAGCTTTAGTTAACCGTGTCAGGCTTAGTCTCCGAGTCGGGTTTCGACTCAAGCTCAACAGCCCTCAGGTTTTCAAATTGGCCCGGAGGCGCTTGGTGTCGGTATGACCTGTAGCTGGCGACTCGGGCTCTTACGCGTAAGGTTGATACGACTTTAAATGTAGCGGGAAACTCGGGATCTTATGCTTTTTTGACCCTGAGGTGCTTTAGTTAATCGTGTCGGGCTTAGTCACCGAGTCGGGTTTCGACTCGAGCTCAACAGCCCTCAAGTTTTCAAATTGGCCCAGAGGCGCTTTGTGTCGGTATGACCTGTAGCTGGCGACTCGGGCTCTTACGCGTAAGGTCGATGTGACTTTAAATGTAGCGGGCGACTTGGGCTATTACGCTTTAGGTTGGTACAACCTTTAATGTAGCGAGCGACTTGGGCTCTTACACTTTAGATTGGTATAACCTTTAATGTATCAGGGGATTTGGGCTCTTACGCTTTAGGTTGGTACAACCTTTAACCAGTTGTTTTCGAAGTTTTTCGAAGTAAATGGAGGCCTGTGATTTTATGGCAACAGTCGGACGTCTTCGAGTTGCGTTAGTTTGGCCGAAGCCTTATGACGGTGGTCATAGTGTTTGGCCGTAGCCTTTTAGTCCCCGACTGAGATAGCCATGGTGTATATATCGAGGGTATGTCTTTTGGGTCTTACAAGTTCGATATATAGCCTTGACTTTGATATGGGGTTTATGTTTGTTTTAAGGTCTTACAAACTTGTACATGCCTTGCTTGAGGTCTTACAGTTTTGATGTTATCGGCCCGGGGGTCTTACGGCTTCGAGTTAGACAGCTTGATGAGACGACACTCGAGGGCAGTCCCCAAGTCGGAATTGAGGTTGCCTCGAGGAGCACTTATGTTGTCGATATTACCTCGTGGAGGGCTTATGAGTTAGAAGTTTCCTGCCCTGAGGTCTTACAGCTTCGAGTTTATAGATTGATGAACGACTGTCATGGACAGTTCCTGAGTCGGAATTGAGGTTGCCTCAAGGAGGGCTTATGTTGTCGATATTGCCTTGCGGAGGGCTTATGAGTTAGAAGTTTCCTGCCCTGAGGTCTTACGGCTTCGAGTTTTATAGATTGATGAATCAACTGTCAAGGATAGTTCCCGATTCGGAATGGATGTTTCCTCGAGGAGGGCTTATGAGCTCGAAGTTACCTGCCCTGAGGTCTCACGGCTTCAAATTTTGGCGACTCGGTGGAGTGAATGTCTAGGACACTTCCTGTGTGCTTGCTAAATTTTTGGCCCTGGGCTGTCTCTTGTAAAAATGGCAAACTTCTTTGATGTGCGAAATGTTTTGCTGATAAAAGGTACTTATCTGATTACTTGGTACAAGTATACAAGTTTTTTCCATCGAGGGTTTGATTATTCTATATGGACACGGTTCATTCGACCGTTTGGTCTGATGCATCATTTTCCTGTCGAGACCCTCTTTGGCATATTTCAGTGTTCTCCTGGGGGGGATACCCCTCAGTATTCGAGGTTGATCGAAGAGAAGCCTTGAATACTTGGTGAGTTCACCTTAGGTAGCATATGGATGTTTCCTCGTTAAAAACCTCCCTGGTAAAACCCTTTTGGGATAAAATCTGATGCGGGGGAAAAAGAGTGCAACGCATGCTTTCAAACCTAAGGCCTTCGAGCCGGGAGGTGATTTGAATCCTTTCAATCAAACACATGCAGCCAGGTTAGCGTACAGTGTGAAAGAAGAAGGGATAGGGTTGTACCTTAGCTGCGATGGCGCTCGAGCCTTGGTATGCTTTGGTTATCAGTTTTGAGGACGCGGTACGGTCCTTTGTTTGTTCCTACGAGGATGTAGTTTGTGATTGTTACTCGGCTGTTTGCTTGTTTTTGGCTCCTTCGATGTAGAAGGTGTCGGTGCCACATCGTGCACTTGGAACATTTCTCTTGTTGTGTGTTGCTCTCCGTATACTATTTTTACTCCATCCTTCGTAGGGAACTTCATCATTTGGTGAAGGGTTGACGTCACCACCCTCATATTGTGGATCCATATCCTTCCAAGCAATGCGTTGTACCTCATGTCACCTTCGATGACATGAAACTTGGTATCCTGAATTGTGCCGGCTAAGTTGACCGGGAGGATGATTTCTCATTTTGTTGTTTCGCTTGCCATGTTGAACCCATTGAGGACTCGAGAGGTGGGTATGATCTGGTCGAGAAACCCGAGTTTCTCTACCACCCTCGACCTAATTATGTTGGCCGAGCTACCTGGATCTACGAGCACACATTTAATTTGAAATTTATTGAAAAGAAAAGAAATTACCAGTGCGTCATTGTGAGGTTGAGACAAGGTCTCGATGTCCTCTTCTCAGAATGAAAGGGCGTCTTTAGGTATGTAGCTCCGAGTTCACTATTCCCTGGTGATAGATACTTTCGTTTGCTTAAAAACGGATCCCTAAGGGATGTTGACTCCACCAATAATCATGTGGATGACATGTCGTGGTTCTTCTGCTTCATTTTTCTTGTTTGCCTCTCTTTCTCGAAATTTATTTTTAGCTCGTTCGTTGAAGAATTCTCGAAGCTGTCTTCAATCTTCAGTCTATGACCGTGGTTATCGTGATATTCACATATCAAGTTGGGGTCCTTTGTGAAGGATCTGATAACACGGGTCTCGGCCACCTGGTGTCCTTGATTTTGCTAATGGCCGATACGATGTCTGAAACATCGATGTTGAAGTTGTATTCAGATAGCCGGGGTGCCTCTACCGGCCCTGCATGCCTGTCGAATCCTGTTTTGCTTGCGGGTCCCCGAGTATTCTGTCCTCGGTCCATCCTTGGGTCACTTCGAGGCACGTTCCGTCTCAGGATGATTCTCCGATTTTCTATGTACGGTTGATATCTTTCTTTGTTTGGACTTGGCTCTCTTTCTTGAAGCCTCGATTCCTTTTCTAAGACTCTGTTAGGATACATCGAGCCCGAGGGGGCTTCCAATTGGTCATTCTCAACCTTGATCTTCGACTGGTACCTGTTGTGCACATCTGCCCAAACTATGGCGGGGTACTCGATCAAATTCTGCTTCAGCTGCTTCGAAGCTACCGAGCTTCGCTCATTCAAGCCTTGAGTGAAAGCTTGTACCTCCCAATCGTCAGATACTAAAGCAATTCCATTCGTTCCAATTGAAAATGGGACACGAACTCCCTTAACATCTCATTCTCCTTTTGTTTGATTTTGAAAACATCATATTTTCTCGTAGCGACTTTGATGGCACTAGCATGTGCTCTCACAAAGGAGTCTGCCATCATGGCAACATCATGGACCATTTGGATAGTGTTTCACCGAATTTTTTCAATAGAACAGATTCAATCTCTTCGTCTCTCAGGTCGTTGCCTTTCACAGCACAAGCGTAGGCAGTGATGTGCTCATTGGGGTCCGAAATTTTGCTGTACTTTGGGAGATCGGGCATTCTGAATTTCTTCGGGATAGACATCGGAGTTGCACTTGACAGAAATGGATTCTGCACGAACTTTTTTGAATCTACACCCTTTAGGATCGGGGGTGCGCCTGGGATTTGATCAACCCTCGAGTTGTAGGTATCCATTTTTTTGTTGTTAGCCTCTATCTTCTTTTCGCCTGATTCAATCCTTTTTGCGAGGTCTTTGAGCATTTTCATAATGGCGGGGTCGGCTGCTGACCCATTATTTCTTGATCTTTCTGGTACCTATTTAACTCGAGGAGCCGTACCCGGTGGTGCTGTGCTCGGGGTTCTCTAATGGCTTTGTAGCTGAGCAATAGCCACCTGTTGTGCCTGCAACATATCAAAAATAAAATGAAGGCTAACTTCCCTTTCCCTTTGAGTAGGGGCTCCTTGCGCTTCACACTGGTCTCCTTCACGAACGCTTCTGTCTGCATGAGAGTTCACATCGACACGTTGTGCATTGCATGAACCTTCATCAACAGAAATTTGAACTGGTACCCCCTTAGGGTTTTGTGGTGGCATACCGGTACCTGAAGCAGCTGCGTCATTTTCTCCGTGGTCCTTAGGACCGTTGTTTTCATGTGCGTTTACTGAGTTAGACATTTTCTGACCTGAAATTGAAGATTCTTGGGCAAGAAAAAGTATGATGAATCACTTGTGTTTTTGGAAAACCAGCACTAAAGCAATCACTATTATTTTTAGCCCCACGGTGGGCGCCAAACTGTTTACCGTAAAAATGGTAATTACAATTATATTTGATTACGCGGTTCTAAAAATATGTGAACTATTTTAATACCAGTTATTTAGGCAGTATATTTTGAGTATGAATCGAGAAAAATGAAATAAACGTGAAAAGAACTAGATTAAGTAAACCAGGCTCCGAAGAGGCTAGTCTCGAGGATGGTCGGGCAGGCCTTGAGGTCGAGCTCGAGAAGCTTGAATAAGGGCTATCGATGATAGTATAACAGTGTTGAAGTCCTTAAGGTTGGCCTAGATATGGTCATAACAAGTAATGAATGAAGAAATATAAATGAATCACAATAAATGGAAGCAATGAATCAATGGAATAATTGTAGAGAATGTTTAAGTTAGAGAGCAGAGAATGTTGTTGTTCTTGTATTGAATATCATCCCCCTTACAAAGTGACAAGGGTCCTCTTTATATAATAAGGGAAATCCCAACATAGTACATGTGTAATCATTGCAAAGAAATATAGTTGGTACAGCTATTTAATGTAAAGAGAAATGGCCGGTACAACCATTTAATGCCACGGTACGGGCGTGTACTATCTTGTGTACTTTGTCAGCTTTAACCACGTTCCCCTTGTGGATTTCCCGCCTTTTCATGTCGACCCTTGATTCATACTGCCTCGAGGTCGAGGACCCTCGATGTACCCCTCGATGCCGAGCTCGGGCCTTCAACCCTTCATCTTCATCGAAGTGGCCATGAAATCGAGCTCTCTGATTTTAGCCGTATACAGAAGTGTTAGTTGGGTTAATAACTTGTGTGTAAGGAGAAGTGGTGTGAGTAGGTAATTGTAGGGGTTCATTATTTCGATGGGCTGTGATGAGATTTGACTTGCCAGCACTTGAGTGGTCTGAATATGAGGCGTTCAGAGGAGGCTTTGGTTTTGCAGTTAGCTGCTTTGCATTTATTCACTGGGGAGGGCGATCATTCCTACTCTCGGAGGGGGTGTGTATTAGGTAAATTCGAAGATGTTATGGAGTGTTTGTATATATCCCTGTTGGATATATTTAAATGACTCTCTTTAGTAATATTGTGTGGGCCTGGCATCCTTTTTGGGCTATAATATTTATGAGAACGATTGATTCAGTGGGGACAAAATTCGGGACATTTATTTTAGGTGGTTTATTACTAGGCAAAGGGATATTTTGGATATATTTGGTGGAAATGTTGTTATTGGTGGAAAGGTTATTTTTGGATTGTATGGGCGCATTGACTTGACTTTTATAATGGGTGTAGGTGGGGGAAAGGGAGTAGGCATTACCTGATTTGGTATTGTCATAGGAGCCATGTAGGTCTTCAGTTTCTGTAGTTGATAGAATAGAGAAGGGATTGTGCATTGGAGTTCTTTGGTACTGTAGATTTGTTCTCTATTCCAGTGCTGTTGAGCAAATCTTCATCAGTGATGACTATTGTTGATTTTTCCTCTTTGGTTAGAGTGTGGTTTTGGCCCCATTTCCTTAGTTATTTTTTCCTCATGAGTTTCCTTGTTTTGAGTGCTCAATCCTGCATTTGTAGAAATTTCGGGTATTGGTACTGGCATCTTAGTTTGATTTTGAGTGTTTACCTGTTCTTTACCTTTTCTTTTTAATTAAACAAATTGCTTTCCAAGGCCCTTCAGACGGTGATTGGCTTGTACTTTCTTCATGTCTTGTGGTTTCCTATGGTTTTGTCGTTACTGTACAATGGTTGTGTTTATTCCCTAAGCATCCACATAGGGTGCATAGCGGATTGTATCTTCTGGAGACGGGTTCCCAGCAATACTGATGTTGGTAGAGCTACATATCGTCCTCTAGTTGCTTGTGATGTGCAGTTGTCGATTTTTAGTAGTGCTCCCATCATTTGGCTAATTTTTTTAGAATTGTTAAGTCATAAAATTTTGTTGGTAAGTCTTGTAGGCGTATCCATATTGTGGTTGTGATTGACTTTGCATCATATGGGTTGAACTTTGGTTCCCATTGTCGTATTGATAGATATTGTGACCCAATGAACCATAGACCCTGTTGTAGAGCTTTGTTGTAGATTTCTTGTGAGTTGATCTTTATGAGGTAGAAATCATTACCCAAATTTATTAGATTTAGGGCCTTTGCTGATCTACATAGCTTGTGTATGTTTTCTCTCAGTTGGATATATCCTAGTTGTTTTCCCAGAAGATTTATGATGATAGCTTGCTTCCATGGTTGATAAAGTCGTTCTTTCTCTTGTACTGAAATGGTTATGAAGTGTGGATGATTTTTCAGATTGGTATTTTCATCTTCGAGGGATAAATTATTGAAGGAGTTGCATTCAATATCCAGTGGTACTCTTTTGTTGTTAGTGGAAGTTAATTTTTCCTTGAAGCTATATTTTCCATTCGTCCCTTCCTTTGGTTTATTTACACAGCGAAGCAATTGATCTGCCTCTTCATCATTCATTATTGTCCCCTGCATGGTCGTGTGTTCCATTTTGTTGTACTTTTTGGTCGATTGATTCACCTTTATCTCTCTACTATCTAGAGAGAAGGCAAAGAGAAAAAGAACTTGAGATAATCAAATCTTTAAAATCTCATTGCGTGAGTTATAAAAAGTATACGGAAAAATAGAACATGACACATGGTCATTTAAAGGAAGGACACGTGGAACCCAAGATGGGGATAGCCACCGAACACAGCTATTCCGCTTGTCACCGGAAGGAAGAACGATCATAGAAGGAGTATTAAATGTTTTGTGTCTGGTAGCATTTAATAAAGAATATTCTGCGGCATTAAGGGCGATGACCCGTTACAAGGAATTTGACATTTATGTATACCATTACATCTTCATCAATGGCCCTCATAATTGACATTAAAGAAGGGCATGATCATAGGACCTTCTTCCCTAGACATAGCTATAAATAGGAAGCTCAGTTATCATTTTAAAGGACACGAATTTTCTGGCTAACTTACACTATATTCTATACAAATACAATTTTACTTTCTCGCTTTTTTTTCTCATCATTATTGTGCCCGGAAGTCTTGTTCCCGGATTCATCAGCTCTATTATTTCAGCTACATTTTGAGGCTAAGTATTTTATATTTATTCAGTTATTTTATTATTTCTGGATCAAATTAATTCACTTATCTAGAAACCACGAACAAATTCAAATGTACCATTTTAGGGGTAAACAGTTTGGTGCCCATCGTGGGGCCTACAAGCCGTGCAAGTAAATTGATTCTTGCTTTTTTTACTGACATCTTTGATTATTTTGTCTTAGAAAAGATCACAAAAATGACAGATAACACTGTTAACAACACTCACAATCCAGAAATTCGAGAGGATCAACCTCATTTCGAGGATTCAATCAGTGATACCCACAACGAGGATAATGATGCCACGTTGGTGCATGACAGGAAATTTCCTCGACATGTTCGGGAAACACGACACGATGATGCTAATGAAGAGCATGTCGTCGATGCGGTAAGGGTATTGCAAGTGCAACATGCGATTATTCAAGGCCATCTCATGCGGCAGGATAAGGTTATGCGGAGCTGAAGAGGGCGCTGTCAGGTGCTTCGAATAATGCAAACAGGCGAGATCCAATTCCTCCCGATGTCCCCCGCAAACCAAACAATGGAGAGAGTCGAAAACAATACTCCTATGGGCGAAGTCACCTCCGACGAGGGTGGGGAAGCGGATCCGGTCTCAACAGCGAGAACAGCCTGTTCAAGAATGAACGTTTACGGTTTATGAAGGAAGTAAATGCCCGCATGGACCAAATCCCAGGCACTCCACCAGTACTGAAACGACTGATGGTAGGCTATTCATCTCATGTTTTGGTCGCTTATTAAACTCCAATTTACTGTACTTTAATTGAGTTTGAGCTCTAATCGCTAGTGTTCTACACTAATTGTATATAATATGCTTTGTAGGAGTAATTCCGAGCTATGTAGATGTTATGGAATGAATTCAAGTGATATGGAGCTTTGAAGACTGAGTAAAAGCCCAAGCGACTAAGTAGGGATTGCGTTCGGGGGTCGAGAACCATGTCGGGATAGCTAAAAAGTAAGAAACATTCATACTTAGAGAAAGGCCCCCTGCAGTTGCGCGTGGGGCGGCGCCTGGCGCACCACCGATGCCAAAATTTGCTGCTGCCTGTCAGAACAAGCTCTCTAAAGTTTCCCCCTAATGCCCCGTGTGGCATGTCGCCCCATGCGGCAAGTCTGTGCAATTTTTATAAATTTATTATCCCAGTTTGCACAGGAAAAGGTATTTTCGTCTGGGCCCGACCCTACTTAGTATAAATACATGTAAAAACGTTATCTTATGGACTTTTTACACATCTTAGACCTAAGGAAGACAAGGAGGTGGTGGAGAATCAAAAGCTAAAGGATTTCATCATTCAATCCTCACTCAAGACAAGAGTTTGGATAGTTTTGTTTTTCTTTAATTTAAATATTTTATTGATGAATTACTCCATATCGACAGAGTAGTTATCTTTAGGGTTTGATGGATTTTGTGTCTTGATACCTGTTTGTGAATAATTAACTCTTGTTTCTATGTTTTGAATCATTTTGGATGTTTAAACCATTGCATTTATATTCACTTGTTAATGTAATGTAGAGAGGCATAACTTGTGATTTTTGTGCATTATATTTTGTTGGTTGAAGTCATTAATTCTTCTTAGTAATCGAAAGACGCTAGTTGAATTATTGATTAAACTTAGTTAGGAGGATAATCGAAAGAGGTTCTCCTAAAGACCAATCCATTACGAATTTTTGCATATCTTCACATACTTAAAATTGGTTCATCTTGTGAGGTTGAGACTTAATCGAGAGAGGAGTTTCTACTATCAATTGAACTAATAACCAAGTGAATTCGAGAGACTCACTTGAACATTAGAAGTGAATTATCTAGAGTTTAATCAGAAACATTTATCTTGCACCTATCTCATCAACCCTATCTTCTCCCAATTGATAACTTTCTTTTCTCATTACTTGCGTTGATAGTCATTATCGATAGTTTAGACTCTTAGTTCATTTTAGTTTAAATCACCTAAATCTCCATTGTTGATCATCTTAGATAGCAATCTAGCTACAAAATACGGTAATATTGTTTAACTCCAATCCCCGTGGATACGATATTTTAATTTACTATATTCGACTAGCGAGCATATTTTAGTGTGTGTTTCAAGCTCGTCAAATTTTTGCGTCGTTACCATGGATTGGAAATCAATAGTGTTTGGAATAGTTTTAGTGCTAATTCAGGAATTTTTCTCTTATTTTATTTTTGTATTTTTATGTTTGGTGTTCTTTGACTGTGTGCAGGTTGTAGGTTAGATTGGTGCATGACTCGATCTTCTTGGAAGGAAGTGCTACCATACAAACTAAAAATCGAGAAACATCTGCGATAGTTGAGGAAGGAAAGAAATCATACAGAGACGGTTGGGAAATCCTCAACCAAAGATTGGATCGCGGGAGATGATGATAATGTTTATTTGGCTGCAAGAGACGTAGCCCAACTCAGAGAGAAAGCTGCAAGGGATGCTGAAGAAGAAGCACTTAGAGATGCACAAATTGCTTATGAGGAGGAGAGGGCTCGAAGAATGGCTCAGAATCAGCCCGTGGGTGCATACCAGTTCGGAAACATAGCTCCCGGCCAAGGGAGACCACTTGGTGATTATGCTAGACCTTTCTAAATCCAAGGCTTGTCAAGTGTGAGACCACCTCCAGTTGCAGCCAACAATTTTGAATTGAAGCAAGGGTTGCTCGAAACCCTCCAAAATAGTTGTGTTTTCACAGGGAAGATGAACAAATATCCAAACAATCATCTAATGGACTTCGAGGAGATTATGAACACGTTTTGATATAATGGTGTGTCACAAGATGCACTTTATCTAAGGGCATTCCCCTTCACACTGAAAGATGATGCAAATCACTGGATTCGAAGCTTGACCCAGGGATCAATTAGTACATAGGAGGAGATGACCAGAAAATTTCTTGCTAAATATTTCTCCTCAGCTAAAATGGGAAAGTTTAGAAGAGAAATCCATAACTTCTGCTAGAATGAGACTGAAACTGTGTTCGAATCTTGGGAGAGGTTTAAGGAGATAGTTCAAAAGTGTCAACATAGCGGAATTGAACTTCGGATGCAGCTCCAGGATTTTTGGGATGGATTGACATCGATCTCACGGAGAATATTGAGTAATACAGTTGGAGGTCCGTTGATGAAAAAGATATTAGAGGAGATAGTCACTATTCTTGATGAGTTGTCTGAAGATGCAAATCAGTGGCCCTCTAAAAGTGCTGAAAGAAGAAGATCAACTAGTGTTCACTAGGTTGATGCTAACACATATGTGCAGGTACATCTTGATGCCTTGGCCAAGGAAATAAGGAAGCTGACCTTATCTTCGATACATAATAAGCCTCATGCAGCGTGTGACATATGTGGAAGAGGACACCCTAGTCATGAGTTTCAAGACCCCACTGAGGAATTTAATGTTATGGGTAATTATAACTTTAATGCAATGGGTCAGAAGCACCCCAGTTTTTAATAGAGTTCACATGGGGGTAGAATAAATGCATGGCAACAAAATAAATCCAGATTTCAAGGAGCTCCTGGTTTTGTGAATCAGCCGAGGCTGCAGTTTCAGCCTCAATAGCCAATTCAATCTAGGTTAAAAGATCTAATTAAATCCTTCATTGTCAAGATTGATGAGAGATTAGATGCTCATGGTGCAGCTATCGAAGAACTTGGGACAGGTTTGCATAACTTGGAGAGACAAGTGGGACAAATTGCAACTATATTAACTGAGAGAATACCAGGTACTCTACCAGTTGATACTAAATAGAATCCCAAAGAAACGGTAAATTATGTGACTTGAAAAGCGGGAAAATGTTAAAAGATTCCACTCCAATCTAAAAAGAGTTGTGCCTGAGAAAGAAAATGGGAAGGAGCTAATAGTTGAAGATGGTAAGAAAGGAGTAGAGAAAAAGAAGAAGGAGGAAACTTCAAGAAGGGAAGACACTAATGAGGAGAGAAAGCACATGCCTTCTCTACGTTTTCTTCAAAAGCTCTATGGAGAAAAGTTGGACAAGCAGTTTGAGAGATTTCTAGATATGCTGAGAAAGATTAATGTAAATTTTCCATTCACGGAAGTTCTCTCACAAATGCCAGCTTATGCTAAGTTCTTGAAGGAGATCCTGACAAAGAAGAGGATGATAGAAGAGACCTCATTGGTCAAGATCACAGAGCATTTCAGTGCACTATTGCAATATAAACTCCCACAAAAATTTGGAGATCTAGGGAGTTTTACGATAAATCTTTATGTGATTCTGGTGCCTCAATAAATCTAATGACATTATCTATCTATAGGAAACTGGATAAAGATATTGGAGAGATAAGGTTAGTGCCAATATCTCTGCAGCTGGTAGACAAAAACGACTATAACACCCGAGAGGATAGTAGAAGATGTTTTGGTGCGGGTGGATAAGTTTTCATTTCCTGTAGATTTCATAGTGGTAAATATGGAGGAGAACAAGGAGTCCCCCTCATCCTAGGAAGACCATTTTTAGCAACATGTAGAGCTATACTAGATATACATGATAGAAAATTCATGCTTAGAGTGGGTGAGGAGACGGTGATGTTTGAGATAAATATAGCAACTGGAGTGAAAAAAGAGAAGCCGGCTACAAGTGTTGAGTGGAAGGTGAAAGGAGTGAAAGAGAAGGCTCCAGTGATTAAGAAATATAAGTGTGGGTGTACCCTAAAAAGGCTGAGAAGAAGTTGTCTGGATGGATGTGTGCACTAGTTCGGTCACGTGGAATGGAGCCAGACTTTGATTCAGACCCTGAAAGAGATTCAGGGAAGTTTCCTCTACCTTATGATTTTTAATTGTGTTGTCATGGGGACATGTCACAACTTAAAGTGTGGGGTGGGGCATATTTGTATGTTGTATGTATATGTGTTAGTTTTGTTTCTTTTAGAAGAAAAAGCCATAAAAATTTTAAAAATTTTGATTTTTCCCGACGATGAATATCATTCGGCGGGTTTCTTTAAGTATTAAAATCGAAAGAAAAAGACAAAAAGATTTTATTTTATAGGTAGTGTAACAATTGCCTCTTGGTTTTTCTTTGGCCCGTGGTTCTTTTACAAGCGTTTTGTTTGAATCGGGTGTAGTTTTTTCTATTTTATTAAGTGTAGGAAACCTTGTGCTATGATTTAAATTGAAGCAGTATGTCACGCCCCGAACCTGGGAGCGAGACTGGCACCTGGTGCCTCACTTAACCTATCGTACCAACTTGGGACTGAGGGACTCTGAATGTATAATGTCATACTTTGTCCATGGGGCCATATTGCAAGACAATTTGTGAAGCAAAATATAAAACAAAATGGAAAATAGCTTTTACTAAACATCAATATAAAGCTTGGCCGATAAGGCCGTCATAACTACTATGGCTGATAAACCAACAAAATATACATACAAATCCTACAAGCCCAACATGATGCACTAACTGACAGGATATGTCTACAAGCCTCTACTGATGGATGTATTTTGATCGGAACAGGGCCCTGACCTACCCATAACATACATACGCAATATGTACACAAAAGCCTAGACCTGACAACTCTGAAGGACGTGGAGATTACCGATCAAGCTGAACTCGGGAAACACCTACTGAGGAGGTCTACCCGTCTGTCTATCTGAACTTGCACGCATGAAATGCAGCGTCCCTAGAAAAGGGACGTCAGTACTAAATAATGTACCGATTATGTAAGGCAATAAAATAACTAAAAGCTGAAATTGAACTGATAATATAATAACCGAAAGTAACTCGGAATCAAAGATGATCTGGAGGTATACTTACCTGTTGATATTGACTCTACTCTCTCATTATATTAAGTAAAATAAATTTCGGTCCTATAAGGCTCGGTACGTGTAACTGCTCGGCCGTAGTAGGATCACTCATAGGATTTAGGCCATACTAGGCTAGGTATCTCGACCATTCTGAGCTCGCTCATAGGTGCTCGACCACAGTAGGCTAGGTATATAACTTACCATCTTATCTGAGGTTGCCCAATAGGGGCCTGCCCACCAATTATTGCTTGATGGTGGTGAAAATAATGTAATACCATATATACATACATATAGATCCTATGCTCTCTTGACTGGAAGAAGATAATACTTAACCAAATATAAAGTCTCGATAAGGGAGAATAGTGTAACTTATGAGACTAGGATAATGTACATAAGATCAAGAATGTGAACTTCTCTTTATGCCTCGTTATCAAACTCAAGTAATTACGGGATTGTTACAAAATAAAGAAAGGTTTAGCCTTAACATACCTCATCACAATCTTCCAATCACCAAGTTGAACTCGCATATTCCCACCTTAATATACAACAACGATAATAATACTACTATTAAGTTACAAAAGGTACAACTATCGCACAACAAACGACAAGCTTATTTTGTATTAAAACGGGCAGCATCTCCCCTATAATCCTTACTTCCTCCAAATTCAAGATAACACAAATAACACAAGAACACAACAATATCAACATATATACATTATTTTCCAACCTTATATACACCACAAAATACTACAAATTATCCCAACACACCCCAATCTCTTCATACACAAAATGACCACCGTAGTAGTGTCAAACAACCTGAAATTGTTACGACAACGACCAGCCCACCACCCTAAATTTATATGGTGTTTATACACACTTTTACTCCTCAAAAATCCATAAAGCATTAGTAAAACACGCAATCCAACAGCAAAACAAAACAGTGCACAAAACAGTCTGTTACAAGTGAAAAACTCGAACTCACGGCTTCCTATCACCATCCCGTGAGTTCTTACAATTATAGAACGACTTTCCATACATATCCAGCAGAAGAAAATAGAGTAAATATAGCAGTAAACTTACCTTATTTTTTGAATAACTCAGCTCCTATCTTGGTTCCCCAAACTCAAGGTTTTTCCTCCAACTAGAACTTGAAAAGGAAAGAAATTCAATTAGGGTTTGTGTGCAATTTTTAGGAAGATATTTTCAGGGGTTTAGGTATGGTTATTGTGCCCTCTTATCAGTGTATTATATGAACGAAATGGGCCTTTAAAAGGTCTCTTTGGATGACCTGAACTGGCCCATTTTCGGACTCTCATTTAAGCAAGTAGGTGACACACCTACTTCTCACCCAGCAGCTTGCGCAGTCTCGCAAAAACGCATATATCTCTCTACTCCGATGTGGTATTGACAAACGGTTTAATGTGTTAGAAAATAGGATCATAGAGTTTAAATTTAATGGGTGGAACAACCTGTAACTCTAAGTAATTGGTAGAAAATTGCAGTTACATTTGACCTAAATTTCAGTAAAACTTATGAATGTAACTTGTGATGACTTTCATCGACTTTTGTTCCACAACTCGCTTGACTTCAAAACATAACACACAACAATAATTAAACTAACATAACTCATAACATAACCTCCTTATCATGTTAAGCACCCTCGTCTCACCCCAAAAGTACATGTTATAACATTCCCAATTTGTCGACTTTCGATGAAACATTATTTTCTTTAATTCCTTTAGCTTCTGAACCTTCCAACCCTCTTTGTACTTGTTGTTCATGATCTTCAATATTTGTAAACTCTGAGGTAAAATTATTAAATTACTTTATATACTTTCAAAGATGATCTCATTTTTGGTCCTACATTGGTTTGCTTACGATGCACTTTTACGTACGAAAACATAAGGTGTAACATCATTCCCCCTTGGGAACATTTGTCCTAGAATGTTTACTCTTAGAGACCTTGGAAAATTTTTCCAGAGTCTCCTCCGTACACTAGACTAAAACCAACCTGCACGCAGCCAAAAACATACTATACATGCCACACATGGCCGATGTCTATAAATAGCAACACTTGGCCTCACACGACCATAAATCATAAATACTGAAAGTTAAAAATAAGAGCTTACCTGATGACCTACTGGCCTGGATAGAGCTGTGCTGATGTATTCCATCTCGAGTCATATCTTCAGTTTGAAATAGGTGGGGGTATTTAGACTTCATTTCTTCCTCCGCTTCCCATGTCATCGCTTCCACATTCTTGATTTTCCGTAAAACCTTCATGGAGGCTGCTTCCTTATTTCGTAGCTTGTAGATTTGTCGGTCTAGGATGGCAACTGGAACTTCCTCGTATGACAAGTCATTCGCAATATGTACATCATCAGTGGGCACCACTCGGGTAGGATCGTCAATGCACTTTCGTAGCATAGATACGTGAAAAATCGGATAGACAGACTCCAATTCTGAGGGCAGGTCTAACTCATAAGCTACTTGTACCACTCTTTGAATAATCCTATAAGGCCTAATTTACCGTGGACTAACTTGCTTTTCTTGCCAAACCTCATCTTGCCCTTCATAGATGACATTTTTAAGAATACTCAGTCATCAACCCCGAACTCCAAGTCTCATCACCGCATGTCAGAATATGACTTCTAAGGACTCTGGGTTGTCAACAGTCACACCTGGATAAGCTTTACCTTCTCTACGGCTAGCTAAATCAATTTTGTCCCATGTAACCCAAATTCTCCAACATCAAACCACCCTATAAGAGATCTGAACTTACACCCATACAAAGCCTCGTACATAGCCATCTGGATACTGGGGTGGTAACTGTTATTATATGCAAACTTGATAAGAGGTAGGTGTTCATCCCAACTTCTTTTAAAATGCAACACACATGCTCGGAACATATCCTAGAGCGTATGAATTGTGCGCTCGGCTTGTATCAGTATGTGGATGAAAAGATGTGTTGAGATTCACCTGAGTCCCTAGACCTCTCTAAAATGACCTCCAAAAATGTGCTATAAACTGGGCCTCACAGTTAGATATAATAGATACTAGTACATCATGTAGCTTCACTATATCCTTAACATATAACTTTGCATAATCTTTGGTGTTATATGTAGATCTAACTGGTAGAAAATGGGCTGATTTTGTGAGCCTATCGACTAGCACCCATATAGAATCGAACTTATGATGAGAACGAGGCAAACCTGTGATGAAGTCCATGTTTATCGCCTCCCATTTCCATGTCGGTATCTCTATAGTTTGCATTATCCCTCCGGGTTTCTAGTGCTCTACCTTCACCTGCTGGAAACTAGGACACTAGGTGACAAACTCAGCAATGTTCTTCTTCATATCGTTCCACCAGCACACATCCTTAATGTCATGATACATCTTCGTCGACTCAGGATGAATGGAGTACCACGAATAATGTGCCTCTAACATAATCATGTCTCGTACCCCTGCTACATCTGGAACACACAGACGACCCCTATATCTGAGAACCTCATCTCCCTTGAGCTCTAACAATGGCTTCTTCTGCTACGAAACTGACTCTCTCAACTCGACCAACTTTGGGTCCTCGTGCTGCCTTTCCTTGAGGGATGATTTTTGTAGTGTTTTGGAGTACAACTCCACCATCGTCAGAATCTACTAACCGAACCCCCAAACAAGACAATGAATCTCTCTACCTAATTCTCTTTTCTCAGCCTCTACATGTGCTAAGCTACCCATAGATCGGCGACTTAAGGCATCTGCTACAACACTAGCTTTCCCTGAATGGTAGAGAATGTTAACATCATAATCTTTCAATAACTCTTGACATCGCCTTTGTCACAAATTCAAATCTTTTTGCTTGAAGATATATTGCAGGCTTTTATGATCTGTAAATACATCAACATGAACACCATATAAATAATGGTACCATATCTTAAGTGCATGGATAACCGCAGCTAACTCGAGGTCGTGGGTCAGATAATTCCTCTCGTGCTTCCTCAACTGCCTTGAAGAATACGCAATTACCTGCCCATGTTGCATCAGGACACATCCTAACCCGACACCTGAGGCATCACAATACACGGAATAACCCTATGGACCCTTTAAAAGTGTTAGAACTGGCACTGAGATCAACCTATTCTTAAGCTCTTGTAAACTCCGTTCACAAGCCTCTGTCCATTGAAACTTAGCTGCTTTCTGAGTCAGCTTCCTCAAGTGCCAAAAGAGAAAAAACCCACTACGAACCTTTGATAGTATCCTGATAAGCCTAGAAAGCTACGAACCTCTGTCAGAGTGGTAGGTCTAGGCCAGGATTTCACAGCCTCAATCTTCTGAGGTATACCTTTATACCTTCATCGGATACAATATGCCCCAAGAATGCTATAGAACTCACATATAGAAACTTATCATACAACTTACAATCACGGAGGGTTTAGAGTATCGCTAGCAGGTGGTCCGCATGATCCTCCTCTAAACGTGAATAACTAAATACTATCACGAACAGATCTAAAAATGGACAGAATAGGCTATTAATCCAGTCCATAAATACGGTGGGTGCATTCATCAACCCAAAGGACATGACAAGGAACTCGAAGTGGCCATATCGGGTCCTAAAGGTTGTCTTCGGAATATCTTTCTCCCGAACTCTGACCTGGTGGTACCCCGACCTCAAATCTATCTTTGAAAATCATCTAGGCCCCCGCAACTGATCAAACAAGTCATTGATCCTTGGAAGTGGATACTTATTTTTAAAAGTTACTTTGTTCAGCTGCCTATAATCTATACACATCCTCGACGAGCCGTCTTTCTTCCGCACAACAAGTACTAGTGCACCCCCAAGGTGAGGTACTGGGTCTGATGAAACCTTTCTCCAACAAATATTTTAACCGCTCCTTCAACTCCTTCAATTCGGCAGGTGCCATTTTATACAAAAGGATGGATATTGGTTGAGTTCCCAGAAGCAAATCGATGTTAAAATCAATCTCTCGCTCTCGAGCAATACCTGGAAGATCATCTGGAAACACATATGCGTACTCTTTGACTACTGGATAGACTGAAGTGTAGGAATCTCAGCATCTGCATCTCTAACTTGCACAATATGACAAAATGCAAACTTTTGCTATCATTTTCCTCGCCTTCGGATAGAAAATAAACCTACCTCTGGGTGTCTTTGTATTACCTACCCATTCAAGGACTGGCTCACCTAGAAAATGAAATATGGCTGCCTTTGCTCGGCAATCAACTGTGGCATAGCAAGCTGCCAACCAGTCCATGCCAAGATAGCATCAAAATCCACCATCTCTAGCCCAACTAGGTCGACTGAGGTCCGACGACTATAAAATGTCACCGTACAACCTCGGTAACCCCGTCTAGAAATAATCAATTCTCTGACCGGTGTAGATACCTCAAAAGGATCACTTAGTATTTCAGGCACTATACCAAACTTCTCCGCAACAAATAGGGTAATATACGATAACGTAGATCCTGGGTCTATCAAGGCATAAGCATCGTGAGAGCAAATGGTCAATATACCTGTCACAATGTCTCGTGAATACTAATAGCCTTATCGACCCGCTAAAGCATAGATATGGTTCATGTTACCATCTGAATTGGAACATGTACCTTTGCCTCGACCTCTACCAGCCGAAGACTGAGACTCGCGCCCTGAAGGAGGCACAAACATAGATGATCCTGTTGCTAAACTCGTTGGTTATGCCATACCCCCAGAATCTCTATTTGGGCAATCTCGCATCATATGGCCCAGACGCCCACATGTATAACAAGCATCAGAACTTGCTCGACATTAGCCCAAGTGTCCTCTACTACAGATGTCACACCGCGGCGGAAATGACCATGTCTGCCCTAAACCTCACTGTTGCTGCAAACCCGACGCCCTTGAGCTCTCACCTGGTCCTAAATGAGTATAGCGGTCATATTTGTAACACTGTAACTGAGGTAGAGGAGGCCTAGGTGGCCGTTTGAAGTACTGGGGCCTATAACTACCCTGAGACTTCTCCCGAGACCTAGCAAATCTCATCCTCTTACGTTGCCCTTGCTCAATCCTCTATACCTTCCTGTCGACACCTACCCCCTTCTATGTTCTGGGAGAATGCCTAAATTCGGGAGATATCCATATTATCCTGCAATGCAGCGGTGGCACATGCTTCGGTCAACTCTGGGGCCTACCCTGCTATAAACTTGTGGATCCTGTCTGACATAGTAGGAAATATGGATGGTGCATATCTGGCCAATGAGTCAAAATAGAGACTATACTCTCAGACACTCATATTGCCCTGCTTGAGGGCTAGAAACTAATCGACTCGAGCCTGTTGGATGTCCCGCTGTAAGTAATGGTCAAGGAAGGCATCTGAAAAATTCTCCCAAATAGCTGGAGAGGCATCAACCTCTCCCATCTCTCGTACCAAAGGATGGTTATATCTCATAGTCGAAAAGTTGCTAGCTCAACTACCTCTTTCTCTGTCGCATTCATAACTCGAAAGATCCTGTGAAGCTAATTTATGAAATCATGGGGGTCCCCCATCTAATCTATCCCCATGAACTCTGGGGGACTCAAAGCAATAAACTCTCGGACCCTTGAACTCCTAGACCCCTCAGAAGATCCTGCATTAGCTGATGCCCTAGCCTGTTGTTGGGTAGCTACCAGTTGTGTCAGCAAATGCACCACACTCTTCAAGTCCTGATATGATAGAAGTGGAGGGTAAACTGGAGGTGCGGTATCCCTAGGAATATCCTCAGGTGGTGGAGAAGCCGGTAATGGCTGAGTAGGGGTCTCGCCCTGGGCCTCAAACTGGGTCCAATCTACTGGGGGGTACCCTACTGGTCCCCTCGCCTGCTGTTGTATCTCTCCACTAGCTAGTCGTTGTCTTCCTAGTCACCTTCATCTGTGTATGCAAACACCAACACGTAATTTTAACTAAAATTTTTGATAACTCAGTTCTACAGCATGATTTAGATTCGAAAGAAGGGTAACCAACTCCTAAATGCAATGTAGTTCCCTTCCTATATAATGTTGTGCACAACACATCTATAAACAAGACCGTACTAGATACGGATTGTAGACTCCCTAGGACAGAACTTCTCTAATATCAAGTTTTTCACGCCCCGAACCTGGGGGCGAGATCAGCACCCGCTGCCTCACTTAACCTAGCATACCAACTTGCTACTGAGGGACTCTGGACGTACAATGTCATACTTTGGCCATGGGGCTACATTGCAAGACAATTTGTGAAGCAAAATATAAAACAGAACGGAAACTAGATTTTACTAAACATCAATTTAAAGTTGGGTCGACAAGGCCGTCATAACTACTACGACTGACAAACCAACAATATATACATACAAAGCCTACAAGCTCAACATGCTGCACTAACTAACAAGATATGTATCCAAGCCTCTACTAATGGATGTACTGTGATCAGAACAAGTCCCTGGCCTACCCATAACATACATACACAATATGTGCACAAAACCCTAGACCCAGCAACTCCGAAGGACGTGGAGCTTACCAATCAAGCTGAATCAGGACAACACCTACTGAGGAGGTATACCATCTGTCTATTTGAACCTGCACGCATGAAATGCAGCGTCCCCAGGAAAGGGACGTTAGTATGAGATAATTTACCGAGAATGTAAGGCAATAAAATTATTAAAAGCTGAAACTAAACTGATAATATAATAACTGAAAGTTACTAGGAGTCAAAGATGATCAGGATGTATACTTACCTGCTGATACTGACTCAAAACATAACACACGACTATCATATGACTAACATAACCTCCCTATCATGTTAATCACCCTCGTCTCACCCCAAAAGTACATGTTATAGCTGTCACGACCCGAATTTCCCACCGTCGGGACCGTGATGGTGCCTAACATTGAACCCACTAGGCAAGCCAATGTTACTGATTAATTACCTTATTCCTTCACCTTTAACAGTTTACCAGACTTTATAATAAAATCAAGGAATTAAAATATATGTTAATAACATGATTCAACCGTTTGATATAATACTAATACGAAATCCAGAACCAAAGTACTCCCAGAACAAGTGTCACAACCTCACGGGCTGTCTATGAATACTACAAATAGGAGTCTGAACAAAATATAAGTATACATATGTCTCAGAAGTAAATAAGAATAGAATATAAATGAAATAGGAGTGGACGTCAAGGCCTGCGGAAATCTGCAGAACTACATCGGAGTCTACACTAAACTGAAGGCAGCAACCCTGATCTAAGGTCCGAAGAGTCCAGTACCGGGATCTGCACAAAAGTGCAGAGTGTAGTATCAGTAAAACTGACCCCATGTACTGAGTAAGTGACGATCCTAACCTCCGCGAAGTAGTGACGAGGCTTGGATACGACAATCAAATCAACCTGTGCAGTTTAACGGTATACGGAGAAAATAATAACAATGAGAAATAAGCAGCTAAGCATAAAGGAAAGGGGGAACATGCTGAGGGGAGGAAATATCAAATAATGAAAATAATGAGATGAAGCAAAAATTAGATATCAATTTTAAGCAACAGAAATAGTAATACAAAAGCAAGTGCATGGTATCACTCTTCGTACTTTTTACTCTCGTCCTCACCATCAGAATCAATATATTCAGCATGGTACCCTTATTTCTTTTACTCACATAATCATGGCACGACATTATCCTTCGTGCATTATCACTCATATCATGGCACGGCATCACCCTTCGTGCTTTTACAATCACAATATCTGCACGGCATCACCCTTCGTGCATTAACATTCACTCACAATCTCACGCACGGCATCACCCTTCGTGATTTTACACTCTTCCTCACCCAAACACATCAAATGACAGCAATCCAACAAGGAAATTAACAGAGTAAACAAAAATAAAACCATAACGTCCCGGCGAGGGAGCCAACAGTGGAATCAATACCATCCCGGCAAGGGAAAACAGCTATAACCATTCTCACTTAGTACATAACTTCACATAAAAATCTTCAACTAAAACCAATACCCCACACTGTTCAATATCAAGGAATTTCCACCAACATGGATAGCTATAAAGTGAAACTCAAGTATTACTTAACGAAAAACCGCATAAATCACAATATTCGACTCACGGGCATGCTTGACACCAACGTATAGGTACACGTCCCCTCACCTATACGTTGAACATGATACTTACACATAGAAAATAGGACACATCACATATTCCCTCAAACTAAGGTTAAGCCAAACACTTACCTCGAATTCCACGACCAAACTCAAGCCTCAATTACCACTTTCCCTTTAGGACTCTCCTTCAATTCAATTGTATCTTGACATAATTAGCGTAATAACATCAATAAATGCTAAATAATTCAACCCCAATGCTTAATTATGAATTTTTTATCATTCTTCCCAAAAATTCAAAAATCGACCCCGCGCCCTCTTGATCAAAACACGAGGTTTGGACAAAAACCCGATCACCCATCCACCCACGAGCCCGAATATGTAATTAGTTTCGGAATCCGAACTCAAAACGAGGTCTAAATTCCAATTATTCAAAAAGCCCTAACTCTACCCAAATCCCCGATTTTCTACCCTTAAAACCCTAGAATTCTTGATGATAATTGATGAAAAACATTAGAAAGTTGAAGGAAATTAGTTAGTGGGCACTTACCTATGATTTGGGAAGAAAATCTCTTGAGAAAATCGCCCTAGGTCTTCTATTTTTGTGAAAGGTTGAAGAATAAATGGTTGAAGTTCTAATTTAAAAACACTCACTGCCCGACCTTCGCACTTGCGGTGCTTGGGTCGCACTTGCGCTTACGTAGGTGCAGAAAAAGGTCGCACCTGTGGAAATGGCCAAGGCCACTGAGGACCGCACCTGCGGAGGAGTATCCGCTTCTGCGGAAAAGTTGCCGCACCTGCGGCCCTAGGATCGCAGGTGCGGGCACACCAGAACTGGTGCACCAGCAGTGGTTTCCTAAGTTCAAACACCCCGAAACCTACCTGAAACTCACCCGAGCCCTCGGGGCTCCAAACCAAACATGTACACAACCTCAAAAACATCCTACGGACTTACTCGTGCGATCAAATCGACAAAATAACATCTTAAACAACGAGTTTAGCATAGGAATCAAAGAAAAATCTCAAAACTTTCAAAGTTTCAAATTTCACAACTATGGGTTCGAATCACGTCAAATGACCTCCGTTTTGTACCAAATTTTACAGGCATCACTCAAATATTATATTAAACCTGTACCAGACTCCGGAACCAAAATACGGGCTCAATACCATCAATTTCAAATATAATCAACTTTCCAAAGACTCTTATAATTTCAGTAAAATAATTTCTTTCAAAAATTAATTTCTCGGGCTTGGGACCTCGGAATTTAATTCCGGGCACATGCCCAAGTCCCATATTTTCCTACGGACCCTCTGGGACTGTCGAATCACGAGTCCGGGTCAATTTACCCAAAATATTAACCGAAGTCAACTTAAATTCAATTTTAAAGGCAAAATTAGCATTTTTCTTAGTTTTTTTCACATAAAAGCTTCCCGAATATACGCCCGGGTTGCACAGGAAAAACGAGGTAAGATAAAATGAGGTTTTAAAGGCCTCGGAACACAGTTTTGACTTATAAAATGAGAGATGACTTTTTGGGTCATCACAATAACATTCCCAACTTGTCGACTTTCGATGAAACATTATTTTATTCAATTCCTTTAGCTTTTGAACCTTCCAACCCTCTTTGTACTTGTTTTTCATGATCTTCAATATTTTTAACCTCCGAGGTAACATGATTAAATTACTTTATATACTTTCAAAGATTATCTCATTTTTGGTACGACATTAGTTTGCTTACGATGCACTTTTACGTACAAAAAGATAAGGTGTAACACAATATCTCTTGAATTTGTTATACCTTGAGATTAGTAAGTGCTTTAGTTGTGATGCTAAGGCTCAGTTTTTGACTCTTGTATAAGTACCTTAAAGTGTATGATCTTAACTTTGCTTAACTGTTTTGACTAGAGTGTCTTGATAGTTCGATTATGAGTGAGTTATGTGCCATATGTGTGTGAGGTTCTTGTGTTATTTTGTGCATTGCATTGGATGTCTATAACTTTCCCCATGTATTTGCAAAGAAAAATAGTAGTTTTGTTCAGTCTTGAAAGTGATATGGACGTTTCTTTATTGATCTAGTTATAAGTTATTACCCACCTATTGGTTATGTATCTTAGTTAACCCATTTGAGCCTGTAATCCTGTTTCTTTGGCAATCACATTACAAGCCTTACCCATTTGTTTGAATTAACCATCTATTTGAACCTTGTACCTCCCATGAGCACTTAAAATTGTTATGAACTATGGGGTGTGTTGTTTGGCTTTTGAGTGGAACTAATGAAATAAGGAGAAAGCTGCATTGTTTTGAAAAATAAGAGCCACTTGAATTGAAAAAGAAAAATAAATAGATGTATGTTGTGCAAATATTCATTGATAGTGGTAACTCTTGATGTAGTTGTGCTTAAGGAAGAAGGGAGTTAATGCATATTGATGTTAAGGTGGAGTATGATTTTACATAAGTCTGGGGTTTTGAATGTTAAATTGTATGTATTAAAGTGCTTAGGGAGGTGTAGTCACTCTTATATCTAAATGTATCCTACCCGTCTCGCGGCCTACATTACAACCAGTTAAAGTCCTACTTGATCCTTGACTGAATGAGCTCAATTAGTAGAGTAGTACACTAAGGGCAAGCCTATGGTGCATCTTTTGTGGCATATGAATGTTATTTTCGAGAGTGAGTGAATTCTTTCTATCTTGAGTTCCTAATTGTTCTTAAATTTTATTGTGTGTGGAACTACTCTCTTTTGTTGTGTGAGGGCACTTGATTCATGAAGAAAAGGTTATGTCGTTGACCTCTATGTTAGAGTAAGTGAGCGAGTTATGAATAATGCGTGGTGCTTGTGAGTAAATCTTGAGGTGAGGATGTTACACTATTGGGCTTAGTCTATTTTAAATATTCTTGGTGTAATGAGTTAGGAGAGTTGCTTAATAAGGTTGTGTATATATAAAGTGTGGTTTGATTGCTTGAGGACGAGCAATGGTTTAAGTGTGGGGTGTTGCTGGTAGGCTATAATCTCATGTTTTAGTCGCTTATCACACTCCAAGTTATTGTACTTTAATTGAGTTTGAGCTCTAATCACTAGTGTTTTGCTCTAATTGTGTGGTTTATGCCTTGTATGAGTGATTCCGAGCTATGTAGATATTATATAATGCATTCAAGTGATTTGGAGCATTGAAGTCTGAGTAAAAGCCCAAGGAAATAAGCCAGGATTTCGTCCGGGGGTCGAGAACCACGTCGGGATATCTAAAAAGCAAAAAATATTTGTACTCAGAGAAAGGCTCACTGTTGCGGTGCGTGGGGAGGAGCATGGCGCACCGTGGCTGCCAAAATTTGTTTTTGCCTGTGAGAAAAAGCTCTTTGAAATCTCCCACTAATGCCCCGCATGGTGCGCCACCCCATGCGGCGCGCCTGTGCAATTTTTACAGAGTTATTATCCAAGTTTGCGCAGGAAATGGTGTTTTCGTCTGGGCCGACCCTACTTAGTATAAATACATGTTAAAACGTTGTTTTATGGAATTTTGACACATCTTAACCTAAGGAATACAAGGAGGAGGTGGAGAAGCAAAGGCTCAAGGATTTCATCATTCAATCCTCACTCTAGACAAGCATTTGGATCGTTTATGTTTTTCTTTAATTTAAATACTGTATTGATGAATTACTCCATATCCATGGAGTAGTTCTATCTAGGGTTTGATGGAATTGGTGTCTTGGTACTTGTTTGTGGATAATTAACTCTAGTTTTTATATATTGAATCATTTTGGATGTTTTAACCGTTGCATTTATATTCACTTGTTAATGTGACCGTGAGAGGCATAACTAGTTAGGAGGATAATCGAAAGAGGTTCTCCTAAAGACAAATCCATTACGAATTCTTGCATATGTTCACGTACTTAAAATTGGTTCATCTTGTGAGGTTGAGACTTAATCGAGAGAGGAGTTTCTACTAATTAACTGAACTAATAACCAAGTGAATTTGAGAGACTCATTTGACATTAGAAGTGAATTATCTAGAGTTTAATCCCAAACATTTATCTTGCACCTATCCCATCAACCCTATTTTGTCCCAATTGATAACCTTCTTTGCTCATTACTTGTGTTGATTGTCATTAGTCGATAGTTTAGACTCTTAGTTAATATTATTTTATATCACATAAATCTCCATTGTTGATCATCTTGGATAGAAATCTAGATACAAACTACGATAATACTCTTTAACTCCAATCCATGTGGATACGATATTTAATTTACTATATTCGACTAGAGAGCATATTTTAGTGTGTGTTTCAAGCTCGTCAAGGCCCGTACTCGAAGAAGTATAATAAATTTCCATATAAACAAAGCGCGGCACCAGAACTAATCCTGAAACGGTTCAGATGCCTGAAGTGGCGAAGTATGACGGAACTTCAGACCCACAGGAGCATATTACCACCTACACAACAACAGTAAAAGGAATTGATTTAGCTCCTCACGATTGAGTCCGTATTGCTAAAGAAATTTGGTGAGACTCTGACGAAGGGAGCCTTAACGTGGTATTCATTATTACCCGAGCATTCCATTAACTCCTTTGAGATTCTCACGGATTCTTTCATCAAGGCTCATGCCGGTGGCAGAAAGGTACAAGCCTGAAAGGCCAATATATTCAGGATCGTGCAGGAAGAATTCGAAATGTTACGAGAGTTCGTTACACAGTTCAAGAAGGAAAGAATGTTAATATTGGCAGTCCCGGATGAATGGGCAGCTGAAGCGTTCACCAAAGTTTTAAATGCGAGAAGTTCAGACGCTTCCTGAAAGCTGAAGGAATGTCTACTCGAGTTTCAAGCAGCGACTTGGCCGGATGTCCACAATGGGTAAAAGTCAAAAATAAGGATCGAAGATGATCAGGTTGGCTTTGCATCGTCGACCAAAGGATAGGAGAAGAACAAGGAAAAAAATGAAAGATAATTTCTACACGGATATACGGACTTCAAGGGGCCGGTTTTTGCCTACGAGCGGACCGAAGGTCATGGCAGGAGCTTCCTAACAGCATACTTGTTCACCATGGACACAAGGACCGATTGTGGCCGTAACAACAGATCGTTGTAGGATAAATAAACTTCGGGGTCGCGAGATTATTCTTACCCAAACTTATCGGAGTATAACTTCAACGTCAGTGTAGTGGAGTTGGTGTCATCCATGAGGAACACCAAAGATGCACAATTCCCGTGACCTATGAGGTCTGATCCCAGTCAGAGGGATCCCAACTTATGGTGTGAATACCATGGGATGAACGGCCATCGGGCTTGGGACTGTCGAGATCTCTGAGAAGAAGTGGCAACACTATTGAAGAATAGTCACCTTAAAGAATTTTTGAGTGACCGAGCTAAAACCAATTATGGTCGGAACAGGGGCGCGGAACCATCAAAAGCAGGAGAAGAATCCCCCACGCCAAATGATCAACATGATCTTCGGAGGGAATGAGATTAGTGGGGTCACCTTTTCGGCAGCAAAGAAGACAAAAATATCAATAACTCGTAGTAAAAGGCTCCGGCAAGGCGATATCACTTTTACGGATGAAGATGCAGATGGATTGCTGCTACCGCACAATGATGCACTAGTAATTTCTTTAAATGTGTTAGATTTTAAAATTAAACGTGTTTTAGTGGATCCAGGAAGTTTAGCTAATATCATACAATGGAGAGTATGGGAATGCTAAACTCACCGTAAGCATTATTTAGACAACGAAGCTCCTCGTTGGATTCAAGCTCGCAAGCGTGGCAACCCGGGGAGAGATTTTTCTGATCACGAACGCTTAATGAGTAATGAAAACAACTCTCTTCAAAGTTGTAGACGGAGACATGGGATATAATAACATCTTGAGAAGGCCATGGTTGCGCGAGATGAAAGTTGTGCCTTCAACGTATCACCAATTGTTGAAATTTTCAACACCCGAGGGGATTAAGCAAATAAAGGGTGATCAATCGGCAGCAAGAGAGATGAATGCAATTTCGGTCTCTAGTAGCAAAGGAGAGGAGCATGCAGCATAGAAATTACCAAAATTGGCACATGCCCCTGAACTAGAGGAAGTTAGCCTGAGGATAGAGGAGTCGGAACAACATCAAGTGCCAAGGTATTTTCAAGTTCCAGAAAAGACAGACGCAACGAGGTCCACGGTAGAAGAACTAGAACAAGTTGCGTTGTTCGAAGAATTCCTAGAAAGGAAATTCCATTTGGGAACATGACTGCACCCAGAGCTCAGGTCTGCTTTTATTAAATTTCTTAAAATTAACGCAGATTGTTTTTCATGGCCGCACGAGTATATGACAAATATCCCGACGAAGATATTCGTGCACAAGTTAAGCTTGGATCCTAACATACCCTTGGTAAGACAAAAGAAGCTCTCTATTACTGAAGCAAGGAATAAATTCGTCAAAGAAGAGGTAACCCTCTTACTTAATATTGGCTCAATCCGAGAGGTAAGATATCTAGAGTAGCTAGCTAATGTAGTAGTAGTTCCTAAGAAAAACAATAAATTTCGCATAATGATCTTAATAAGGTGTGCCTAAAAGACTCGTACAATTTCCAAATATCGATCAAATGATTGATGCTGCGAACGGGCACGAGTTAATGAGTTTCCTCGATGCTTATTCTGGCTACAACCAAATCAAGATGAACCTAGAACATTAGGAAAAGACTTCGTTTAAAACAAATTTTGGTACATATTGTTACAATGTGATGCCCTTCAGGTTGAAAACCTCCGGAGCCACTTATCAATGACTCGTGAATAAGATGTTCGAAAAACAAATAGGAAAGACTATGTAAGTATATATAGACGATATGCTTGTTAAGTCTTTGAACTCAGTAGACCACCTTAAGCATTTGCAAGAAACTTTCGACATCCTGAGGAAGCATAACATGAAACTTAACCCCGAGAAGTGCGTGTTCAGGGTCAGTTCGGGTAAATTCCTGGGATTCCTGGTCACACAAAAGAGAGTTGAGGTAAATATCGAAAAAATCAAGGCCATAGAAGATATCCCCGATCAATTGTCTAACGTAAAAGAAAACTCACATGGAGATTAGCAGCTTTGAGCAGGTTCATTTCCCTATCATCAGAAAAATGGCATCGCTTCTTCGTACTGCTCAAAAAGAAAAACAATTTTGAATGGACACCGGAGTGTTAGCAAGCCTTTGGAATTACTCGGCCTAATCAATTTGTCCATTAAGATTTATCTAGGTGGAATAAAGGACTTGAAGAAATATTTGTCAAGCCCTATGTTGCTCTCGAAAACAAAAGAAGGTAAAACATTGTTAGTCTACCTCGCAGTTTCAGAAGTTGCGGTAAGGTGCAGTTTTAGTCTGAGAGGATGAAGTTATGCAATATCCCATTTATTACATTAGCAAAATTTTAACGGGAGCGGAAACTCGCTACCCACATCTGGAAAAGCTGACCTTAGATCTCATAGTCACCACTCGGAAGCTGAGGCCCTGCTTCCAATGCCACCCGATAGTTGTGGTGACTACTTTCCCTTTGAGGAATATCCACCATAAACCCGAGCTCTCGGGTAGATTATCCAAATGGGTCGTCGAATGAGCGAGTTTGATATAGACTATAAATCGAGGACTCCAATTAGGTCACAAGTCTTGGCTGACTTCGTGGTCGATTTCAGTCCGAGACTATTGCCTCTGGTGCCCAAGGAGGAAATAATGGTGTCAGAATCGACATCGGGAGTTTGGAACTTATTTACGGACAGAGCTCCAAACATAAAAGGGTCCTGGCTCGGAATAGTCTTGATAACGCCTTTGAGGGAAACCTTAAGGCAAGCCATCAAAATGATTCCCTTAACTAACAATGAAGCAGAGTGCGAAGCTTTGATTGCAGGGCCCGAATTGTCCCGGGGGATTGACTCTGAAGTCATCAAAATCAAATGTGATTCGCAGTTGGTGGTAAATCATGTCTACGGAATTTATTACACCAAAAGGGAACGTATGCAACAATACGTGGTAAAGGTTCAGGATTTATTGGCACGATTCCCGGAGTGGTCAACACTCATATCCCGAGGGAAGATAATGCAGAAGCAGATGCATCGGAAAACTTGGGCTCATCGGCAGAAATCCATGGATCGGAATCAGGGACGGTAGTACAACTGATGAACTCTGTCCTGGATACAGATGGTTACTATGAGGTGAATTCAACTAGTTTGGCCTGGGACTAGAGAAATGAAATAATCGACTATCTCGAGAATGGAAAGTTTCTTGAAGACCCCAAATCATCAAGAGCGTTATTTGCCAAAGCTACACATTATAGCTTCAAGAAAGGACAATTGTATAGAAAATCCTTCCAAGGCCTGCTGGCCCGGTTCTTAGGAGCATCAGAAGCTAACTATATCATGAGAGAAGTCCATGAAGGAATATGCGGCAACCACTCGGGTGCATATTCTTTGGTGTTGAAATTAGTTCGGGCAGGATATTACTAATCCCGTATGGAATAAGACGCAGACTTCATACGAAAATGCGATAAATGTCAACGCTACGCACCACTAGTGCATCAACCGGCAGAACCTTTGCATTTGGTTCTGTCCTTGTGGCCGTTCACTAAATGGGGGATGGATATCGTTGGACCACCGGCTCCTAGAAAGGTAAGGTTTATTTTAATTTTAACTGATTATTTTTCTAAATGGGTGGAAACATGTCCTTATTAGAAGATCGGAGAACGCGAAGTGGTCGACTTCCATTGGAAAAATATAATTTGCAGGTTTGGAATACAAAAAGAGATTGCATGTGATAATGAGCCGTAGTTTATCGGTGCAAAAGTTACAAAACTCCTTGAAGATTTGAAGATAAAGAGTATCACCTCTTCACCTTATCATCCTAGCGCAAACAGTCAAGCGGAGTCCACAAACAAAGTGATTATTCAAAACCTCAAAAAAAAGGTTGGAAGCGGAAAAAGTAATTGGCCCAAAGAATTACCCAGAGTTTTGTGGGCCTATCGAAAAATGCCCAAGTCAAGAACAGGAGAGACTCATTATTCCCTTGTGTACGGAGAAGAGCTCTAATCCTGGT
The DNA here is from genome assembly GCA_005239525.1 of Nicotiana knightiana. Taxonomy (NCBI): domain Eukaryota; kingdom Viridiplantae; phylum Streptophyta; class Magnoliopsida; order Solanales; family Solanaceae; genus Nicotiana; species Nicotiana knightiana. Next base: position 76,195 of record ML369164.1, read on the forward strand.
GGAAGTAGGGGAACCCACCTTGACGTATTCCAGGCTGATGAAGAATCGAACAATAAAGCAATGTTAGTCAACTTGGAGCTGCTCGTGGAACGCAGGGACTTGGCGTGTGTGATAATGGCAACTCGAAAGAATAGAATGGAGCGCTAGTATAATCAAAGGGATAATTTCCGTTATTTCAAAGAAGGAGATTTGGTTCTGAGGAAAGTAACTCAAAATACCTGGGAGCTCAACGCGGGGAAGCTGGGCCTAACGTGGGAAGGTCCCTACTGGATTTCAGCTATCATTGGAAAAGGCTCGGACGAGTTGGAGAACCAGAATGGAGACAAGTTACCTAGCAACTGGAACGTGGCACACCTCAAAAGATATTATCGCTGATGAACATTATCCAAGCGGAAAGTATGTGTTGCACTCTTTTTTGCTTCGTTCAGTTTTTGTCCCACTTTGATTTTTTTTTGCAAGGTTTTTAATGAGGAAGAAATAGAAAGCATACTACGAAGACAACAGCAATAAGATCTTCGATAGCAAGGCTTCACCTCGGGGACGGTTAGGTAGTCTTTGGCTCGATAACAAATTCCCACTAGGAAGTTAAGTTTGCTATCGGACAAAGGTTACCTGACCGTTCACTAGAACAAACCACTAGAGGATTGTTAGATAATCCTTCGCTCGATAGCATGGATTCCTAAGGGGAAGTAAGAAGTGTTGCCGAGTTAAGATTTGTCTAGTAATTCATTGGTGGGATCTTTGAAGACGCAAGACGTCCAGTGTTCCAATTCACATTCTTTGCGTTCAAACACTGGGGGATGATATGAGTATATGGCAACACTGAATGCCACGTCAATCGGGGAACGAAAATTTGAAGAAAAAAATACATCATCGGGATCGGGGACTGCACAATCATCCCCGTAGAAACAAGTTGTACAAGATAGCCACAAGTAATGGCAATTATGTTTCAGCATAGAAAATGCTTATGTACTTTTGAAAATAGAAGGAATTAAATGAAATGAAATCCTTTTGTTTTTATCTTGTTTCTTGTATGAGCGATGGATTAACTTCGTCATTTGAAATTTAAACACAAATGTTAGTGACATAATGAACATGAGACGTCCTCTTCAAGAGCCCCGTAAACATAAGAGGTCCCTCTCTTATGAAATACCTCATTTTAAGGGTTGGTTTTGGAAGAATTTGTGCCCGAAATCAAAATGCCTTCGGCAAAAATGCACCTGAAGACGTGTAAGAAAGGACGCAAAAAGTAAATTTGCGCAGATACTTATAGAAACCCTCATGTAAAAGGGATAATGCTCAGAATCAAAGTACTTCAAGGAGAGTGCATCGGAGACTACACATAACAAAGTGCGAAATGAAAACGAGAGCAAAATTCTTAAGCAAATACAAAGGTTGAAGACTTGCATGGATATTCAAATGAAAGCAAAACAAAAGTTAGACGAAAGTAAGACTCAAACAATACTTGAGCAGAAAATTATTTTTATTTACAAATACGTGCCAAAAAGTACAAAATGGGAAAAAGAAAAGAAAAGCTAAAACGCAGCATCTCTGTAACCAGGAGGAAGAGAAGAATCTGCATCTTTGGGAGAAGCAGGTGGACTCACCGATCGATGGCTTAACATTTTCCCCAGTTTGGTCTTCAGCATCATCATCTTCTGATTCTCTCCAGTTCTCGAAAACTCAGAACCGGAACCAGAAGCATCAGATTGCACCGGGAGTCTATTTTTAGCAGACAACTCAAGCTTTCGAGCCATAGGAATTTCGGCACCAAAGTCAAGGATGGCCTCTTCCAAGGTTTTTCTCCTCATGCTATACATGGCGTAAGTTTTTTCAACAATGAAGGAAGTCATCGGCATTTGAGTTTATCTTTGAGTTGGGTTACTTCATCAGAGAGCTTTTCTCGGGCAGACTTAACAGATTGGAGACTAACATCAAGGTCGCGGATAGTTGAACTAAAAAGTCTATTATGCTTAATAGTTTTTCTGTACTTCTCTTCCAGTTGTTCACACTTTTCCTCCATATCAACAAGCTTGTTTATTTTGGAGTTCAAGGTTGCCTCTAATTTAGTCATTTTTCCGGCAGTAGCAGCCTCGCGCTATGTTGCAGCAAGAACGGCGTCCTGGACTTCAGCCCATTTGGCATTGGATTCATCAAATCTAACCCTCAGTGGGCCAATCTCTTGGCTAAGAGTTACCACTTCTTTCTCACTTTTCTGCAAACGAGCCTCCAAAACAACAGCCTCAGTGGCTTTGGTTTCTAGTTCCGAGAGGCGGAGAACGGTTTGGTCCCGTTCCGCTAAAAGTTGATTCTGTTCACAAGTAAGCTTGTCTTTCTCACGAATCAACCTCTGTAGGCCCTCGAAAGCAAGAAAGTTAGCCGCGAAACAAGAGAATTCAAACTTAGTATACAATCATGCAAAAGTTGAAGAAACAACAAAGGTAGTAAGGGACGTACCGATGCGTCATTATGCATGGCATTGTTTAACAAACACTCTCCCGAAAGTGATTGGATATTTTCTCAGTATTTCATCGAAATCAATGGCGTAAGATAATTAGCAAGCTCCACTAGCCTGGAAAGCAAGTCGCACCCGGATGAGACCGAAAGGCTAACACTCCTCTTCCTCTGTGGATCTTCAGAAGGGGCAGCATAATTTTGCCCTAAATTCCCATGAACTGGGGACTACGGAAGATGAGTTCCCTCTCTGTGGTCGGATGTGGCCGGCAGAGATGATATGGCTATTACTGGTGGAGGAATGGATGAAGATGGAAATGATGTAGCATTTGTTGGTGATGGTGAAGGTAGAGGTGAAGCTGATGGAGTTGAATGATGAGAAGCAGCAGCATCAAATGCAGTGCTGGCGGGAGGATGCTCTCCAACCAAAGATGGTAAGGATCCGGTACTCAGCCCCGCAGTACCGTACACAACAACTGGAGCCAGAAAACAGGAATTGGCATTATCTACCAAGACAAACTCTCCCCACAGTGCCGAGACATCGTCCTCGGTTGGTGTAACAACCTCAACAGGTCGAGAATTATATTGAGACGATGAGGATCTTCGCCTTCTATATAGAGAAGCTCCATCATCACTAGCTTCTTCATCTTCATCAATACTCACATGTCTATGACCAGCCCAGAAGGAGGACCAGTCACCATCGCCACCGGAGATGACTCGGTGGCATCAGTTTTTTCCCTCTAATTCTTTTCCCCAACCGTAGAAGAACGTCTTCTTTTTGGTTGCTTGTTCTCTAGCCGGGGACTCCATGAAGAAACCTTAGCGCCCGAAGCAGACTCTGAGATACCCGTTCGAGTAAGTGCCTCCTTAAGCAGTCTCACCGCGTCAGCAGGATCAGCCAAAACATCCTCCTCGTGGACATCAACTTAGCCCGCAGGTAGACCTAATTTCATGAACAAAATTAGGAGGGTTCAACCAACTTATTCATATAGAAAATAAAAACAAGCTAAATTAAAGTTACCATGATTTTTGGCCCTCAACCCTTACTTAAGGGCCAGTTCTTTCCATAAGCGAGTCTCGGACGTCGTAACGTCCAAGATCTTCTGAACTCACCGGTCCAAGCCTTCTACCATCGGTGGGATCCATCGAGTTGCTGAAACATACGAAGGTTGAAGGATCAATACGGGCATGAAAGAATATTTAGTAAGAGAAAATATAATAAAAAGAAATCATACGGTTCCAAGAGCTCAGAAAGGATGATGCCGTTGACAGAATGATATTATTGGTGAAAGTTGCAACGAACTGTTTTATCGTCATCCATGCTAGTCAACAGAGCATGGTGGCCACGTTTGTAGAGGTTTATCATACCAGCCCGGAAAATCATGAAGGAGTAAAGGTTCATCATACGAGCTAATGATAGCTCTTCCTCAGTTTCCTAACACATGCGTCGAAGGCAAGTAATCGTCCTCCATACTGAAGGACTTACCTGTGCCAAGCACACTTGGTAGCGAAGGCAAAACTCCGCAATCACGGAATCAATCTCCCCACTCAAACAAAACGCACCCAAAGTAAAGGGATGCGTGTAAAAATATTTAAACACTTCCCTAGGAAGGGTCACTCGCTCCGATAAATCGGGAGAAATAATGTCCAACTCATAGAAGCGGCAGTCTTCCTTCACAGTGGGAATACTGGAAAGGCGAATTGAAGAAGGATACCTGCTGACAACCCATGACCTAGGGTTAGCAGTGGGGAATTTCTTTTCGAAGTCTTTTGTGGTATTGAGTTTTTTTTGGGATGATGGAACCCACCGTTGGAGGAGCAGAGTCCTCGGCTTTGTTTTTTCTCTTTGAAGAACTAGCACGCTTTGAAGAGGAAGCCATTGGAATAGAAGAAAGAAAAGTTTTTGGTTCAAAGAGAATTAGAGAAAAGATGGGAAACAAAAATGCAAGTTAGAAGTTTGAGAAGTTATGAAGTGCAAAAGAGAAGGATGATGCGTATAAGTAAAGTTTTGGCGGGTAAATTCATGGTCATGATTACCTCGATAATCGGCAAAAGCATGTGCTGAATCGTTGGATGACGCGTGTTTGGAGTATCAAATGCGGAGAGACGTGCGTCTAATCAACCGTCAGAATACTGCAGAGGGAGTTATAGTAATTTTCGCCAAAAGGAGTGTTTCTACCAACTTTCTGGTAACACAAGATTGTATCACCAGAAAGCAGGGGGGTTATCTGTATAGGAAAAAATACGACATGACACATGGTCATTTAAAGGAAGGACATGTGGAACCCCAGATGGGGATAGACACCGAACACAGCTATTCCGCTTGTCACCGAAAGGAATAACGATCATAGAAGGAATATTAAATGCTTTACACCCGATAGCATTTAATAAAGAATATTATATTGCATTAAGGGCGATGACCCATTACAAGGAATTTGGTATTTATGTCTATCATTACCTCTTCATCAATGGTCATCATAATTGACATTAAAGAAGGGCATGATCCTAGGACCTTCTTCCCTAGACATCGCTATAAATAGGGAGCTCAGTTATCATTGTAAAGGGCACGAATTTTCTAGCTAACTTACACTATATTCTATACATAATTTTAATACAATTTTACTTTCTCGCTTTTTGTTCTCATCAATATTGTGCCCGGAAGTCTTGTTCCCAGATTCATCAGCTTTGCTATTTCATCTACATTTTGAGGCTAAGTATTTTATATTCCTTCAGTTATTTCATTATTTGTGGATCAAACTAATTCATTTGTCTATAAACTACGAACAAATTCAATTGTACCGTTTTACCAGTAAATACAAACTAGTTGATGTGTCAAATGAACGACATTTTAATTGACATGTGTATTTTCATAGAAAAAATTAACAAATTAATTTTAGAAATTATAAAACTATAAATAAAAAGAAACCCAAAATGAATTCCCTTCAGCCATCTTTTCCTTCCCGTCTTCTTCTCTCTTCTTTACCAAAGTAAACACCCTCCTTTTTGGTTCTTTTTATGTTTATGTAAAATCAGTTCGACCCGGACCCCCTGTTGTCATGATAGCTTTTGCAAAATTATGTATCTTTCTTTTAACAAGTACTCATGATCGAGTATAAAATCAAGTCTAGGTGATCCCTTTTTTATTATCTGTTGATCTGAATAAATGGTAGTATCGGTTTTGGATTAAATTTATGTCTATCTTACAAAACGTGCCAAGTTAAGGGATTATCAAGGTATTTAACCTATAAACTAAGAATGTATACCAAATACGAAAAATAAATAATGTCATAAGAAACTCATTTTAATATTATTAGCAAGTTTTAACCTACTTTACCATTCTTTATAAGATGTTTGGCAGCAAATAATACACACGGTTCTAAGCTAGTGTTTGCTCATAAATTCTCAATTTTGATTTGAAAATTTTATTTTGGATAAATTTTGACTTGAAAATAAAAACGTGTTTGGACATACGTTTTCAAAACATATTTCTCAGATTGTTGTCGCTTGCTTCCCCATCTTCTATAAAAGAACCGAAGATATTACCAAAAAAATATTAAAAAATAAATAAAAATTTATGGTCTAAAATAAATCACAAAACCGACGGAGTATCAGTTATCAACCTTGTATCACATTTTATTAGAATCATCATTGTCCTATGCCCCAGATCTTAATTTGTCTTTATCCAAACGCCATTTAGCAGAGAAGGACAAGTGACCCCAAAAATACCATTACGCTCACACAAATAAGTTGAACTAGGCGGGGCATATATAGGGTATAACCAATAGCTCGAATCGAAAGAAATTTATTGGAGTATCGGTATCGGGTTATTAGGTTAACAGTTCGGTAGTAATTTAATATTTTTTTATTATTGGGTTATCGGTTCGGGTCTCAGTTTGTCAACTTTCTTAACGGGTTAACCGATAACCCAATAAGATTTAATAAAATTATGATTTTACCCTTGAGTATATAAATACATCTAGGGCTTCATTCTCTCTTTTTCTCCCAATTTTCCCAGTCGCATTCAAGATATCAAGTTTTATGGTTCACTTTTTAGGATTCAGTCATCAATTGATTCAATTCTTCGTCAGTTCTTCTTCAAAATTCAAAGTACAGCCACATTCATAGAATCTAGCGTAAGTTTTGCTTTCCAAAATTTGAAATTTAATTATTTATTTCTTAAGAACAAGTTACGTTCCTTCATCAAGGTAAGTTTATGATTCTCTTCATCATTTTACAATTCTTATTTTCTTCATTATTTTTTGGGTCACTGTTTTAGATTTCCTAACTTATTGTTTGAGGTTGTTGTGGATTTAATTCGAGATAAGAACTAAAATTATGAGAAAATTCTTGTGCATTGGTCTTTGAAGTTCTGTACTTAATTCATTTAATTAGAGTTAAAGCATTTGGTTGTTTGCTTACATCTTTACCTGGACAATGGACATATTCCTTTGTTGTTGCCAAATTCAATAATTAAAGTTCAGTTCATGTGCGTTATATACTATGCTTCTTACCTCTAGATTGAGTTATCTTATCGGTAAATCGATAACCGAACCGATAATGGTCGATAACTGATTAACCGATAACCGATAGTCAATATTTTATCGGTTCGGTTATCGGTTTACCATATTTGTAAACCGATAACCGATAAGCTAAACTGATAATATTCATAATTGAACCGAACTGATCGATGCCCCCTAAGTTGAACCACGGAAGAAGAATCTTGATTAAACTATAGAGATAATTATCGAAAGATCTCTATCGGAGCATCAAGTTTTATTCCCCTTACTCCCTTAGGTTGGCAGATCTGCGACCTTTCCTCAATTTTAGCAGATTTCAAGCTTCTTTTTCTTGCCTCTTTTTTTTTTCTTTCTGGGTTGGGGGGGGGGGGGGGGGGGGGGGGGAGGGAAAGAAATGGTATTTATATTGTTACGATGGAATAATTGGTATGATGTTTTTCGTGGTACGGTAACTGATGTGGGAAAATGGACGTTTGAAGTGGTGTATATCATGTATATATTGTATCCCATTATATATTCTCACATACGTTAAATATAACATCCTCATACACATTGTTGGACGTGTGATATACAACGATAACAAGTATATACAAGGTGATATACATTGTGGAAAAAGGTGTCGAAGATAGAACTTTCCGGCGACATCGTTTTCTCGGGCAAAAAGGTACATCTTCCATGTATATCTCTCCTCCGGCTAAAAAGCACATCTTCCATGTATATCGTTCCCGTATACCGTCTATGATATACATTATTGAAAAATGTGTCAAAAATTAAACTTTTCAGCGACCTGCTAGTTTTTCCAGCTATAAAAGACTACCTAAAAAATTTAACGGGTTATTATAAGGGGTTATTGGAAAAGATGTCTAAGGTGGGTTAAGAAAAATGTAAATAAAGAGAAGCAAAATTATATGTCGGAGTTATCTATTGCCCATTTTTTTGGGCTGCGGATACCAATACCAATTATTGGCTAAATGAGCGTCAATTGTTATTTAGGGTTGTATATATGTGCCATTGTCTTAAATCCAAAGTATAAGCTTAAACCGGTAAACATAGAGATTTCTGTAACTTTTGATCACTTGACACCCAAAACAAATCTCGAAACATGAAGTGGACCAAAAAGCATAATCTCTTTCATTTCTGACTCATATGCACAGAAGCCTCGCCATGGACAAAACAGGAAGAGAGCTCGAAACTGGCAGAAAATAATAATAACTTTGCCCTTCCTAAAATACATGAAAAATGTTACATCGCCAAGCAAATTATATGACAAATTTATCCATTGATTACATCTATTTTCAGCAACCTAAATCAACTACAAGAGATCATCATCATCATCCCCACTACTAAAGGATTCAACAAGCTCACTGTCATCATCATCTTCACCGTCCGTTACAATCTCCAATATACCAGCTCCACCGCCAAAGTCTACACCATCTACAATGAAGTCTCCGTCTTCATCCTCTTCGTCATCAAGCTCGCTCACGCTGTCATCATCATTGCTCATATCATCAGCATCGCTTTCACCATCCCCATCAAGATCCGTTCCAAGGATTGCTTCCTCGTCAATGTCATCATCATCTTCTTCATCCTCTTCGCTTTCAGCATCATCAGGGTCTGAATCATCTTCTGTTGGCCGCCTCCGACCAATTTCATACACCCTAGCAGAAGAATACATCTCATCTTGGTCATCCATGGTGACCAGCCCAACAAAAGAATCAGTTGGCTCCGTCGCGAAGTCAAGGACACAACGGTCTACTGGAATGGTTGCAATGTCGGAGTAGTTAACAGCATCTACCGTACGGAAAGCAGCAAAGAGTGGGTGTTTAACACGACGTGTCTGGAAAGCGGACATGACATCCTCAAGATTTCTCCTCAAGATGGCATATATCACATCACCATTCGCATTAAATGTTATTACTGTCTGGTCCAAAGAAGGTACACTTCGCAGAAGCCTGAAGTTCCGCAAATCCCATACCTCAGAGTTTATTATGACCTATACAGAAGAGTTTCAGCAAAGGTAAAACTAAAGATCCACAAAGGTGACAATGAACTACTGTTTAAAAGATTTACCATCAGGCTTACAATATTATCCACCCAAAGGAAAACAAGTGAAATATCTTTACCTCATTGCCAGCAGGATGAAAGCCCCCGCCGCCATAGTCAGTAAATTGATCAAAACGATGTATTGGGCCAGAACCACGACGATCCCATAAAACCCCATTCCAGAGAAGCATATTATCTGATGGGCTAAAATGCACTAGAGAATACATATGTCCACGACCTGAAGGGATACTGGATGTGTCTGCGAGTTTCAGGTCCACTTGGCAGGTCTGAACGTCATATAGAAGAATCTCACGCCGGGATGGCTCTGCAGATAATGCAGCAAATGTTGTACCGGAATTGCTAAATCGTGCAGCTTTACAACCTTCAAATGAATGCCTAGGCCCAGCTGAAACAGAAGTTGCATCCCATAACCGCACATCATGAGCACTTGAAGACAGGAGCATCTGAGTCTCACCAGAAAGGTATGACTGTAGAAGTGTCAAAGGTGCCTGGTGGCTGGTGAAGCTTTCCAAGATACTGTTGCTGTTAGAGTCAAAAATTTTCAGCTCCCCCGAATGGGTGCCAGCAGCAACTTGCGAAGAATCTCCCATAAAAGAGACACATGTCAATAAGACAACGGCATCATCCCGACAAGTTCGCCAAGGTCTAAATCTACTGTAGACAAATTGTCGATCTTTACGCCTTCCGTGTGTCCCGCCATTCAAACTTCTATATTCACGAGTACTAAGCCGGGATGTCACATTTGATGGTGCATCAAGGCTTCGTTTTGGTTCAGGACAGACATGAGGGTGCAAGAGCGAAAGGGGAGGTAACGTTGTGATAGGAGCAGGACATTGGCGATGCTGGTGCTTCAAGTACTGAACAACCACAGAGTCCAAGGTTAAACGCTCTGCATTCAAGGGTTGTATATCACTTAGAAGACCGTGTTGAGAAGACGACACCATTGGAGTCAGCATACCATTGCTGGACAGGTTATCATCACCTTCAGTTGGAAAAGTACTTGAACCAGGTCGATTATGGATCTCTCTCACAGTAGAACTTGGTGTTGAAGGCACATTAGGATCCGGTTGTAGACCACTTCTACGGACCGCATTTGGAGTAACACAGACTGGAGACCTGATTGCATGTTCACCAGTATTGAGTCGCTTACCTAATGGTACTGATGCACCTTCCTTCTGATCAGTCAACTTACGTTTCATTGGCAATACAATGGGAGTTTTAAACGTGATGTCTGGATCTCCACCAGATTTTATTGAAGATAGGGATGGAGTTTCTGCTGTGGCTGTAGGTGTGACACACTTTCTCGCACTGAACCTGCAACCTGATGTCATTGGAGAGGTTTCAGCAGGAAGAGTTTTTGAGGACTGATTACGTGCAGATGAAAAGGCCAACTGTTTCCTTTTTGAAGAACAAAGAATCGACTCAGATTTTGGTTCGCTGTCCTCATCGAGTGATGAAAGTTTCGGTTTAACTGACATGAAGCCCCTAGGTGCACGACCAGATGGCCACTGAATTTGAACTGACAACGTCTCCTGCCCAGATGTTTGATGTGCCAGAGATGACGGAGCAGCTAAAGATGACAAAGGTGTCAGCTGAGCCTCCTGTAGAAGCATAGTTGCAGTATCTGTCAAACCAGAAGCTTGTAGGTGTTCATGGATGAGGAGTAGAAGTTCCCTGAACTCAAAGACAAAGGAGGTCAGAAACTAGCAAAAGAAAAAAGAAGAAAACCATGATCCTCAAATTTAATTGGGTTGGAACAAACACCAATTTACCTTGCATGATATGTGATTGGAGTAGCAGCAGCGATAGCAGCTCTCTCTATACGCCTTAATGTTGGGGTAGCAGCATCTGTAGCAGCTAGCGAACTTGCACGCCCGGAATTAGTTACAACCTATCAAATTACAAAAGACACCATTGCATCTCAATTAACCAAAAAAAAAAGGAAAGGAATGATAGGCAACTCTATAGAGCACACTTGCAAGATCACTCAGTATAAGCATTCCAAAAAACTAATATATCACTCTCACCATCCCAAATATCTTGACCTAATTTTTGGATTTCTGTTAACCCTGAACCTTAAATCGTAACTCCCTTTCTCCAAAAATTAAACTCAAATAAACTGATACAACTGCACATAATGAAAATGAGATGCAGCATCTTTTCCAATTATTAGTCCATAATCTATTCAAATTTTCTCCTCACCATTTGCTTGCTAATCAAACCAACAACTCTATTCAGCGTGAATTTAGTACTTAACATATAAGTGTGGGCGTGTGTTAATCTAAGCCAACATTAGAGTTACACATGTATTCTTACAAAATTATTAGTGTAATGCACATAATCACATGTAGTCATACCTAAAAAAGCATGGATTAAAAAAGAGTTAACGGAGGGAGAAAAATAATAAGATTAACACCAGATAGTCGACAAAACAAAATCCAGATGTGAAGGAGTAGAAATACTTAATTGCAGGAGAAAGCCAGTGAAATTTCTCTCTCCTCTCATTTCCCATCCCCCAAAGAGATCATCAAAATGATCGTCCAATTTGTTTGCTTAAACACAGGAGAAAACCTGTGAAAATACATCCCTCTGTCATAGTCCCTGCCCCCCCCCCCCCCCCCCCCCC
>ML369164.1:88315-157468 GCA_005239525.1 Nicotiana knightiana
TTGTTAAACACAAGAGAAAACCTGTTAAAAAAACACCCCCTTTCATAGCCCCCCCCCCCCCCCCCCTCCCCGCCCCAAAAATAAAGAGAGAGAGAGAGAGATCATAAAACTCAAAATTATCATCCAACTTCTTCGATGCAAGCCCCTAATTCCAATTCAAGCATTAAAAATTGTACAGAAAGAGAGAGAAGTGTTTTCTTACCCCAATAAGCTCAATGGCCACCTGGGCAAGTTCTGCTTGCCATCGATTCTGTTCACTGCTGGGAGTCTGGTTTCCTGAATCCCGAATGAGTTCGGACAACTTTTTCCCAACCTAAAACCACAAAAAGAACAATGTAACTAAGTACATTTCAACATCACCAACACCGGAAGACCAAATCTTTTGCACTGATGTTGCATAAGGGCATCCACGATGAATCTTGGACATTGATTTTCAAGTATACAGAAACTAGAGATAGGTTAAATGTTTGTGCTAACTGGAAAATTATCTACACAACACACATCTGCACTAACTGCAATATGGAACAAAGACATAAACAAATTTATTACAGTCAAGTCACTGCCTAGCATATCCCTTTGAAAACGAGTACAATAAAGAAAATCAATAACCCACAACCTTATTTGCAACAACTCGCATCTAGGATTTGTCTTCCACCCACAAATGCACCAACTTAGTGATGTTGCAAGTACCCATGCAATGACATTGTAAACATTGCTACTGCGATAATAGGTCAATAATTCTTTTCATCCTATTGCAAAATCCAAAGCGAGTCTGGCTACAAGTTGGGTCCTCTTTTTCTGGGATAGAGTAAGTACCTCATTTATATAGACACTTCTATTTTAATGCCCCTTCATGCATAGGTCTGGTTCTTTTTCTTGGCAAAGAATGTGAAATATTTTGTTGATGAACCATTCAAAATTTCACAAACTAAAACCATACTTACACAGCTGGAAGCTGCTCTCTCTGATAGCTTAACATTAAGATGAGGTGGCTATGAAATTCAACACGATATTAGAGCATGCAGAGGTCCTAACAAGTATAACTAGCACCCGCTATAAAAAAAAAAAGGGAGACATGATTGACCCATAAAAAGGTATCAGAGCCACACCTGAAAGCGTGGGAAAGACCCAAAAATAAATAAATTAAAACGTATCATGTCTAACAGATTAAAGTTTCAGATGATGTGGGTTATACAATAACAAAACAATGACTAAGGAGTTGAGGCTTCTTTCAAGATGCAACACCGCTAAGAATCCTCTAAGAATAAGAAAACATCAACTTACTCCACTTCCCAAAAAACAGAGAGAGAAGGCAAGAGTGAAACCATCACTACCGTGCCTTGTCCCCGACACAACTCCACACCGCTTCCTGCACCCTCTTTCTCAAAAATCCGCCCTAAGAGCTTAATTCTTCATCGAAATTGATTTCCTTAAAGTTAATGCATTCAGTACTTGGTCTCCCCTCCTCGTGTTCTTCATAGCTGGACGGGTGGTAATATGTGATGCCTTCTTTGACTCACTCTCCCCTTCCAACATGTTTTAATCTATCTAGAGTTTCAAAATAAATTTGTTTATCCTTTGTGCATTTTGGCGGTGTAAGAACCTAGTATTCTTTACACGACTTCTGCTCCCAGCTTATCTCTAGAGCTATCAACATCCATCCTACTTTGCCCTTTAACCTTGTTTAATACAACGATCTTAATTCTTGCATCAGACTTAAATGTATGTGTTTCACCTTTACCAAACAATTCCACATTCCATTGTTAGGATATCAGGTGAAGCCCCTGTTTGTCCCCCTTCTCGTTGGCACTGATCGCTTACATCTTGTTCCTACCATCACCAAGTCAGGAACATTTCAGATAAACTTGCCTTTTACCTAGGACGGAATGGACCCTGCAAGACTCTTTCCTCTTCTTTTTTTTTTGGGGGCGGGGAGGGGGAGGATCCTATTTTCACAATTTTGGATAACTTCCAGCTATCAAGGAAATGAAAAGCTATGTGACATCATCATCAGCAACAAAAAAACTCAGTGTAATCCCACAAGGAAAAGCTATGTGACATAAAAGGAGAAAAAGGTCGCACCTCCTCAGTAGACTAAAACAAAAGAATTTCTCAGAGCACAGAGCCTAGCAAGTCTAGCTTTGCCGCTAATCTAGACTAGGTCACCCTGGATTGTAAATCTCTCGGACTATAACCTCACCAATTCCTTAAATCCTTCCGGTTACAACCACATATTTTTGGTTCAAAAAAGGAGATTCTCCAACTTATTCTACCAGTATCTAAAAGCATGGGGCAATGATCTGAAACAAGTCCAGCAGCTTTCTCCTTTTACTTGCCTCGTCTTTTTCCTTTTTGTTGGATGCATACCCTTTCCCTTGTCCATTGGACCATCTTCTGGTTTAACACCATACGTTACATTAAGCACCAGTGTGTCAAACTAGAATCTTCTACTGAGTTCCAGTCAAGCCAGCACTATAACTTCATGAGAGCAACTAGTGCAGATAGCGGTGGTTTCAGATATAACAAATGGTTGGAAACGCTTCCACTGGTATCTTCCAATTGAGTATTTATTTTCAAGCCCAATATTTCCACAATTGAAATCCCTTACTCGGCTCAATGTTCTTAAGAGTTTAGCACTTCTCCAAAGGATAGATAAAAGGCAGCAACAGTTTTGGAGAACTGTCCCTCTATGCATCACTGCATCTTTTGGATGATATGGTTGGAAAGTAACAAGTAATGCTTTGAAGGACAGGGAAGTGATGTCTCTAGAATTAAGATCAAAAGGATCTTCACATTTATACTTTGGTGTAAGAGTAGCATACTGGAAAATGTAGAAGAATACTAGGATTTTCTAGAGATGCTAGGGGGGATACGGTAATAGGCTGTTTTTGAGCCTTCTGTCATCTATCTTTGTACCATCTTGGTACTTTATTCATTGATACCTTTACCTTAGAAAAAAAATAAGAAAAAATTAGCAGCTTTCCATTTGCTGAACTGATTTCAACTAAGGATCAACCCTTTAACCAGTTCAAGAAACATAGAAGGTAAGAAATGTTAGAATAAATATAACAACAGACAAAATCACATACACCAGTTATTACAATCAACCCTTGAAATCAATGATGCCAACCATGCGGGAAATTGGAGACAGAGAAATGGATTTAGATTCATTTTTAGGCAGAAAATGCAAACATTCAAATAGGTATATTGTGCATGGTACTTCACGTTCATTTTCATTTTCCTTTCTTAGTTTATTTAGCAGAGGTCAAAATGAGTAGAGCAATCATGACCAAGGCGAGCCTACCTGAAGTTTTGTTAATATGTGTGCAATTGTATCATCTCTTGCTAATCCAAGAAGTACTCGGCAAGCAAGAGCACGAAGACAGTCAATTGCAGCTGGAGGAGTAACAATCCGGGGTTGGAGGAGCTGCAGGAGGACCTTAATACCATTGTTGGCCCGAACAGCTTCTCTCGCTTGGCGGTATCCTTGTTCCAGCTGAGCAGCAAGGCCAGCACAACCAGCTCCAACACCTAATGAGATTCTCCGTTCTCCAACTAATCCTGATGCCACTGTAGACACAGGCGTTTGAGAAGTACCACTGACCGCGGATGTGCCAGGAACTGCTGCGCTTCCACGGTCAGGTATAGTAGATTCTGCATTCCTTTCTCTATTTTCATTCTGGCTGGAGACATTAATAGCTCGATCTGGAATAAACCGCTCAGCATTTCTGTCCCTGGTCTCGCTCCTTTCTGGATTTCGTTCTCTGGTCTCCCCACCAGGAACATTTGCAGATTGATTAGCAATGGTTTGCTGTGCTTGCGTAGATACAGATGGTTTGTTGCTGATTGAAGGTGGAGGACACACGAGACAGACCAACACATTCAATGCTGCTTCAACAATCTACCAATATCAAAATAAATGGATAAGCATCTGAATCGCATAATGAGAGAATGAGAAGAGTTCATTGAGACCACACCTCAGGTTCTACATAACCAACACTGCTTGCTGCATCCAATATAACAGCTATACCCACACGATCATTGCTTAATGTTGCATTTACAATGAGTTTACGGCTGTAAGGTACTAAAGTGACAATATGAAGTACACCGAGAGCATACTGAAGCAAGTCATGCAAATAACGCTCAACAGGTGGAGCCTACATTTGAAAATATAGCAAGTAAAGCAGAAAGCATATGCAAGTACAAAAGAATGAACGGTTTTAACTTTTATAGAAGCATGTACTACCTGACATAATTCCAACATCGTAATATGCCCATTGGAACTTAAAAACTTGTCGACTACAGGCCAGCGGGCCCTGACAAATGCAGGACCAAGTTTTCGATCTTTCTGTATTAAACGGTAAACTGTATCCATAGCCTCATTACTAATGTCAAGGGGCTTATACGCAGCCCTAACACTTGGGATATTTCGAGCAGCACTGCGAACACTTTTATTAGGACGAATTGAATCCGCCAGCAAGAGAAGATGTGCTCTGAAGTACTGGCGAAGAGCGACACAGGTGTGATATGCTATCTGCTTCTCAGATGCTGTCAGCACCTCTGGTGGTGATCTATCACTTCGTAATGACCCTGAAGCAGTTAATGCCCCAGAAGGAACTCCAGATCTCACAGCTGCAGCATCATGCAAAAGATTAAGCATTTTCCGTAATCCATCCTGAGCATCAAAAGCATCTAGAACAGCTCTGAAAACAAATGCAGCTGCAAAAAATAAAGCAGCATTTTTTCTGGCTTGATCTTGAGGACATTCAAGAAGCTGAAGCGCCACCTCAACCACCTGATGAATAATGTTTGAGGGAAGGGCACAAACACGTTCCATTATTCCCTGTGAAATCATTTTTCAGAAGTTAAGGACTTCATTCAGTCAGCAACTAAAATTTCTAGAGCCATAATGAATCAAGATTTATTTTAATAAGTCATTATGAATCAAGATTCAGGGTATACCCAACTAAAATATAACATTAAAAGGAGTAAAGAAATGGAGAGAGACAGTTACCTGAATTGACCCTATAGCGAATAAGCATGAAGAAAGACCACCGAAAGTCTGAGGAGCTCTTGGGACAGCAAGCAATTTTTGCATGCCACCACGATCCACAAATACTGCAGCAAATTTCCGATGTGCGGCCAAAGCGCATATTAGCTTCAGAACATCAGGCAAAAGAAGCGACATCTTGCCCCCCTCTTTATGTTTGGAATTGCGCTGCAACAGCGCAATACACACGTCGACTCCTTTTTCGTGCAACACAGGTCCAAGTACTTCAACATACTCTCCCAAAATAACAAGACACTGGATGCAGAACTTCTCTCTCAACTTTGAAAGAGAGTCACTATCCAATATGAAGAATTCATCGACATCCTCATTTGCTTCTTGTGCTGTTGCTTTAATATCTTGTGGTTCACCTTCAGAAATAGCACTCCTACAATGTCTCAGCACCACATTACTATAAGTTAACTGTAAATCACAGAAAGTCGCAGATGAAGGCAAAATAAAATGTCTTTCCAGTCATCAATTGGGGATGGCTCATACACAAAAATAACACACCAACCTTGAAGCTTCAACTGCAATACCAGCATCAATGACTGTGGATGCAGCTTTTGAAGCAGCAAAAACTGCAGCCTCATCATCATTTGTCTTCCTAAACTCCTGAGATACGTAGGGATGGTGTTAAGATAAAAATGAACAGAGACTTCGTAAAATACAACACAGGATAATAACTGAAAACAAACCTCATAAGCAGCACTCTTGACTACTTCTGCAGCAGCATCACCAGCTGCTTTAATGGCTTCGATTGGAGCATTAGCTGCTTTTGCTTCTGTTTCAGCAGCTCTAACAGCTTTTTTCACCAGGTCAATGATATCCTTGGAGCCGACTTTACATTCTAGGAAACATTCATCATTTTCATCCCTCTCCATCACAAAACCATCAACATTAGCCCTACTCAGATTCTTCTTGCTATCAGGTGCTCTTATCGATTCTTGATTTCGGATTAAATTTCTGTTCCGAGATTGCCCACCCAATCTATTTGTGGACCCTGGAGAGGTCAAAGCTGCTTCGTTCTCTGGAACACCCTCAGTAACCCTTCCTCGTCCTCTGTGTCTTGTCCACCCACGATTCACCCTGCGTCTTGATAAGTCATCTCTAGCATTCTCATCATGATCTTCTTCCCTTAGGGATCTGTTACCAGGCTTTGCCTTTCCCTCACGTAAATCTCTGATATGCCATCTTTCTTCACCATCTGCATCTGCCTGATAATTATCCTCATCAACAGCCATAGAATCAAGTGGCTCTTCAACAGTCCAACGTTCATCCCCACGTATATGCCTACTGGCACTTCTATCGCGGTCCTTATCCATAACTTGATCACCATGAAATCCATCTTCCGCTACTCTGGTAATATCCAAGTGAGAACTTTCTGCAACTTGCCGCAATCTACTTCTACATTCCTCTCTAGCTCTTACGCCAGTACCTGTAGATGATGCTTTGCCATCCACCAATGCCGTTGCATCTCTTTGGCTTGTGGTGGTCTCCCCCAAAATTCTAATCCGAAGATAGCGCATAACTTTTGCTGGGAGCCCAGATGTTAACACATCTTCAACTACTTGACCACCACTACCATCAATGGAGCAAATAATGAACATGACTGAAACAGGAGATGTGTCATAAAACCAATAAAGATATGGGCCTAAGAGCATACCTCGCCAAGCATAGAGCAAGAAGTCCAGTAGAGTAGGTCTTCAGCATCTCGGAATCGGAGGACCTCCGATCACCTGTCTCATGCTTCCAATAATGATCATCACCGGACAATCTGGTTGTGTCATCCATTGTCCAGCTTTTTAGATTTTCCAGCACAGTGTCTTCGAAAACATGGGGATACTGGATTCCATTTGCAAGGTATTAATCTACAAGCATGCATAACAATGACAAAAACAATCCTTTAAATAAAATAATCAAGAATAGAACTTCACCATCCATGTTAGTGAACAGCTAAAAAACAGCCTTGTAGCAGCAGCCTGCACAGAAACTGAATATATCCTCTCAGATAGGAACTTCGAAGATATCAGTTCAAAGAATTCATCATTGTCCTGCAGGATAACGGGAAGTGAGTAGTTAATATTGTGACACACTGGTATACGAGGTGCAGATACAAATGTCAAAGAAGAAAAGCAAGAGCTAGTATCGCTTACCCGGATAAGGTTTCCTAGTCGTCCAACATTATGGGAAGACCGACTGTTATTAGAGGCAGACTGACCACTCTCTTCCATGTATCTGCACTTGAAAAAGTGAACAAATCTGTCATTGTCTTGTTCCAACGGGTGAGACAAAGCATTGATGTGTTTACCTCTGACAAGAGGTGGGTGTATTGAATATTGCAAGCAGGAAACAAGACCTAGCCCCACTATGTTAAAGTTGATTAAGGTCAACTATCATGTGTTTTCAATATATTTCCTGAAGTAGGGAATAATCGTGAGAAGGCACTGACTTAAAATTAAATAAATTTGATAATAAAAAAGGAAGAGAAAAGAGGCAAAGGTAGAAAATTATTCATAATATCATGTGGCACTTGCTACAGGATAGAGGCCATGGTTATCTTTGTTAGTTCTCTACAAATCTATGAGAATTAATTTTTATGTATACAGATGTTTCATACCAGCATCCTCTTGATGCTGATATATAAAACTTCACCTTACTTATCAAAAAAAATGTCATGTAGCACTTCAGTAATCAGTAGTATCCTACTACATACAATTATCAAATTGCTAGTGATAACTTCCGGATACCCATCTTAAAAAACTGTGATGAAATAAAATAGCACTCCACCTTTCAACTTGCTGGTCCAAACACATCATGCAACGTAACAAGGATTTACAGCAGCTTCTATAACAACAACATACCCAGTAAAATCCCACTAGTGGGGTCCGGGGAGGGTAGAGTGTACGCAAACCTTACCCCTACCCCGAAAGGATAGAAAGGTTGTTTCCAGGAGACCCTCGGCTCAACAGAAGAGGCAATAATATCGGAAAAGAAACAAAAGAAAAGGTTTGTAACAACAAAAAAAGGCAGAAAAGTAATAACGTCATCTTAAGAGACAACAAATAAGTGAAAGGGATTGCAATAACACAATACTACGCAAAACAACAAAATAGTGTGAACACAACATAGACCGCTAACAGACCTAGACAAAACTCTATCGGACTACCCGGTACAAAGAGGGAAAAACTCTCTACTATCTCCTAGCCTACAACCCTAATGCTCAAGCATAATCCGCATTCTCTTTTTTTAATGAAAAGGTAGAGACCATCCGCATAATTTCAAACATAGAAACAATTAAAAAACCTGAATATTATGCGGAACTAATATAAACCACAACAAAGACAAGATTCACATACTCCAATATATAGCATTCTTCATCATAAAAAAGGACACTGGGCGCAACTATACTAAAAATGAAATTCCACCTCCCCCATTCCCTTCATTACTGATGGGTACCAGTGCTCAGGTCCTTTAATAAAGCAAGCATAAAACCTCTACACAGAAAGAAAGAAATTAAAAGAAGTCAACTTAAAGATCAGAAAGTATCAGTCAAACTGACCACTGCAGCAAGAAACTAAAAGCAATGCAATTGTCACAAAGAACCCAAAGTTTAGGAAAATGCAGTTAGACCTCCAATATCCTGCAATATTGGCTTCATAAGACCCTTCTCATTATCATAAAACAGCAGCGAATATGGTTGTACGTTGCACAATCGCGAAAAATCACTCAATGACAATAAAGAATGGTGCATTCTCTAAAAGTGGCGTAGCAACATCAAAAGGTCTCCCTCTAATACATTCCCCACTAAGTATCCAAGTTTCATAATTGAAATTTCTCTAAAAATAATGACACTTCAATATACTGGTTAGGAAGGAATTATAGAATTGACCTTTCTCATTCCCTGTGCTAGATGCTCTGTGAAACAACTTCCAAAGATAACAAAAGAAAGGAACATAGAGAATGTAAACCCATTTGATAGCTAAGGCAATTAGGTGCAGGTCAACTCATTGATTAAAAAATAATAAAGCTGTAGCTCCAAATCTCTCTGGGAAGAGAAGATAATAAGCCGTAGGGGGAAACAGAAAACTAAACAGTCCAGAAACATTTACTATGTTCACAGCATAATCTTGTAACTGGTCAACAAATAAAACAGTAGATGATATCTAAGTTCATAACTTCATATCATGGTAAAAGAATCCAAAAGTTGTACTCTAATATGGAGGTACAATTATAGTAAAATATTCATCTCTTCAAGCTCCATTTGTTTTGTTAATATATACACACACACACGAATTGGGTGAATTAGAAATATTCTCAAGAAAACAGATTTGGTCTTCTCCTTTAGATATGGAAGGGCAGATTGAGATAGGCAGAAGATTACAATTGACCAATTCCAAATAATGGTTTCACAAAGATGAGTAAGTTCACTATTTCACGCCAATATAGAAGACATGTTGCAGTAAGAACCCAATAACAAACCTAATCATTTCGCAACCGCCACTGAAAACATTAAAACTAGATAAAATCATATCGGACCAGTGTGCCCCAATAATCATAACTAAAAGCAAGATAAATTAGCACAGGCACCACATCACAACTCCCAATAATCCACGAATTACTATATTGTTATTTTTCTGTTATAAGGCTTCTTACTGTTTTTTATAAGGCTTGTTTACTACATTTACTTTATCTTTTATTTTTTATGACCATGTAAAATTCAGAAGAGAAAAAAAGAAAAAACAAAGACCGGCATAGGTACATGTAACAGAACTTAACTACCCTGTTATTATATATAGGAGGCATTAAAATGACATTCATGTGTCTCATTGCTTATCTGCTTGCTAAATGCTAAACCATCTGTACCATTTTGAAATCCCCAACAAATTCTACAGATTAAAATTCTACATCAATAGCCACACATACACACATACTGCCGAGTAGAATTTTTTCTGTGCATCAATATAATCCCTAACACCCGCAAAATCGAACTTCAATTCAAATATAACACAAAACTCACTTCACTAAAGCCACACAATTCTGATTTCTGAATACCCAAAGAAATCAACAAATGAAACTGTACCTGGATTCTTGAGTTTCAAAAAGAGAAGAAAGGGCATGGATAGTATTAGGGTTAGGGTTATCAGGCGCAGCAGTGATTTTCTCCATTAACGCTTGTGCTTTCATGATCAACTCATCATTCTCCGCCTCTTCTTCATCTTCATCTCCTCCTCCTCCCGTTTCTTCTTCTTCCTCCTGGTCCTCCGCTGTCGTCGTCTCCGGACGCCGCTCCTCCTCCCCCTCCGCCACCGCCATTGATTGTAGTTGAGGCCGCTCCTCCTCCATATTAAAATATAATCAACAAAAAATTCAAAAAACTAGGTTTTTCAAATAGAGTGTGAAGAAAGCGTTTGCTTTAGGTTTGAAGTGATTCCGCAAATGCAAGTGTTTTTTCCAGTGTAGAAGAAAAGAGTAAAAAAAGCCCACGCCACCATGCTTCTTCTGTGTTATATGAACACGGGGGAGGAAAGTCTCGAAGAATCATTCGACCCGGATTCTTCTTGACCCGACCCTTAATAAAAAGCCCAATGCTTTTAATGGGGAAACTGCATAAAGCCGGTGAAATTCAAAAATAACTGTATTTACGAGTGCTAATTGAAAAATAGTCATTGTTTCAAAAGTAATTGAAATTAGCCACTTTTCATGTAAAGAAAAATCTGAACGAAATATTCAAAATTCGAAAAATATTCCAGCATAATGTACTGGAGCTCCAGCATAATATACTAGTACAACACAATATGCTGGAAGTTCATACACAGGTGCTCCAATCTACAGTATATTACGTTATAACTTTCTGTGTGCTGGAGTTCCAATATGCTGGAAGTTCATATACAGGTGCACCAATCTCCAGTATATTATGCTGGAACTTTTCATGTTGCAGCAAAATAGTGGTTATTTTTCCATGACTTTGCAAACGCTGACTATTTTCTAATTACCAGTCTGAAAACTGGCTAGCCCGTGCTATTTTCACGCTTTTAGGACTAGGGCTATTTAAACCGACCCATAACCGTTTACCGAACCGCAAAAATGACTTATTGGCTTATTGGTGTTAGATTATCGGGATAATGATTGGTGAATGGATTGAAATTTTATAATTAACGGCGGTTTGGAGGCGGATTACTCAACTTCCAAATTGGATAAACCGTTAAACCCATTAAGAATTTTTATATTTATACTTTTACCTTTATGTATATATATTAATATTTATTGGTCGGTCCAAGGTATATGGAACCCATCATGATCCGGTAACAGATGTAGAGCCTTGATGTAGGATTGGATTTAAGTTAATTGGGGTAGAGTAATACTGCTAGTCTTCTACTTCTATATATACAAATAAATGATTAAAGCTAAAGGTGGTTGATAATATTGTTGCCCAAATACTATGCCTACTACAGCTTTGAATGAATTTGATTTGCAAAGACGAAGCAAAGCCAAGAAATTTTAGCCTTACTAGGTTAGTTGAGCTTTGAAGAGTGCTATTAGGGTTCAATTTCAATTTTATAGTCTTACTTAGTTATTTCAAATTTCAATATAAACGGTTTTATTTACTTCATCCAGAATCATTGCAAAGACAAAAAAAAATGTGATGTTTTACTCCAAATTTTTTCTTAATCGATAATCCGATAAATCATCCCATAACCGCTCGATAATAGTTAGTCTGATACCAATCCGCCCGATGTCTTATTGGTTGGCTAGCAGATTACTATATTTATAAATCAATAATCGATTATCCAACCCGTAAGCGTAAATATCCGCCCAATCTGTCTGATAAGCACCCCTATTTAGGATCCTTATTTAGTAGAGGAACTTTCAGAAATTGCCACCTTTTAATGAGCTTTTAACCATCAGTAGCTACATTTTATGTTTTTACATTTCGTAGCTAGTTTGAGTGTATTTGAATACACTGTTCAGCTGTATTTTTTTCTTAAAAAAAATTCGCATGTATTCGAGTGTATTTGAATCTACTGTTAAGTTGTATCTAACCTTATTTGATGTCGCAAGGTTGAACATATTCTACTGTATTTGAATATATTTACACTAAAAAATGACAAAATGAAGAATACAATCAAATCCAGCCAAATATGTCACGCCCCGAACCTGGGTCTGGACGTAACACGACACTCGGTACCTGACTACATGTGACCGACCACCAACTGGCTTGCTGAATCAACATGAGATATTATAACATACTGAATGCGGAAGATAAAGTAACACATGCTGATATACTAAAAGTCTAAATGATACAAATCAAATGCGGAAACACTAATATAAGTCTGAAACATATATGTAGCAACATTGCTTAACCTTAAATGCATGTGACTCTGTCTAATTGTTACTCTAGTCTATGAAGCCTCCAATGAATCATTGAAAACACTCACTGTCTGAAAATTATGAAGCCAAATAGCTAGTACGAGAATTCTAGCGCTCTGAATCGTCAACCTGTAAATCATTACATGCATCGTGAGATGCAGGCCCCGGGCAAAAAGGGATGTCAGTACATTTGAATTGCACTATATGTAAAGCAGCTGAAAGAAAGAATTATAAATATTGAAACTGAAGCTAAGTTGATGACTGAGAATTGATAATTGACAACGAAAATGATAACTATTGAAACTGAAACTAAATTAATAACTGATAGCTGATAACTGATAACTGATAACTAAAATGATAATGATAACTAATAACTGATAATTGATAACTGAAATGATAACTGATAACTGAAACGATAATAATAACTAATAACTGATAACTGAAATAATAACTGATAATTAACAACTGATAACTCAACTGAACAAAAGAAGTAAGGATATGAGTACTCCCTCTTGTAAATGATGAACAGTCTGTATATCTGAATAAGCTACGGCATCGGGCCCAATATATATGTGCACAGGCTACGGCCTCAGGCCTAACTATACGTATACATACCTAGGACCTCAGGCCCAAAAATGCATAAAGCATCAACTACGGCCTCAGGCCCAAAAATGCATAAAGCATAAACTACGGCTTCATAACCAAACATGCATAAAGCATAAACTACGACCTCAGGCCCAAATACAGGTGTTCAACATCCAGGGATTTAAATTCAGGAACTGAGAATGCAATATGTGATACTGAAATATTGAATCATACTGAGTTACATGATACTGGAATACTGAATAGGACTAGACTGAGACATGTATTCATGAACTGATTAGGAAAATTGAAACTTCAACTGTTTATGATATGCTGAGCAATCTAGACTGAAACTCATGGGCATCAAACTCAAGTCTATATTGATTACACGCTGATTTCACAACGTTCATAATGAAAGTTACGAACGAGTTACGAAGCTAGAGAATATAAGTTCTGCAACTATTCAAGGAACTAGGCTTACTTATATTTCTGAGGCAATTAGTAATGTGGTAAAAGAAACATAGTGTAGGGAGAATCATTAACATTCCCAAACATACAGAGTTAACCTCACATACCTTAACTTCCCGCTCTTGAGCATAATACAATATTCGCCAACCCTTTCAACTTTAATCTATAGCAATACAAATCAAAGGGATTCCATATTAGTTATGATACTCATGTTTTGGTCACTTAAGCATTTTATCAAACACTTGGTGAGAATAAAGCTTCATAGTCCTTATTAATGGTGTTTATACACCCAATAACCCATTATCTTGCTCCTTTATAAATTCTGAAGTTTCAAATGGTTATAATCAACAACATTCTTCATCACCCATAAGGTAAACAACACCCTTAACCAATAATCAACAATCAACAACCCAAACATATAACCGTTCATCCTTTTCTATCATACCCTTCAAATCATATCTCATGAACTAGAGTTTATAATCATTAATCCAATATTAGAATCAATTAGAGGGTAAAGACATTACCTTTTTGAAGTTCAATCCCCTTGAATTCGAGTTCTAGGGTTCCTTCTCTCTATAATGATGTCTCAATAGAATATCTAATGATATGGAGGGTTTACCCATGTTAATAAGATGTTGAAAAATTTAAATTAACTTAGAATCACCATTAGAACTTACCTTGGATGGTATTGGGTTAAGGAGTTAGGTTTTTGAGAGCTCCCCTTCCTAGAGCAATTTTTTTGTTTTGGGGGTGTGAGGGACGAAGTAGGGCTTTAAAAAGACCCCTCAAGTGCGCATCCCGCGCACCTGAAGGCCTGACCACGAAAAATTTTAGTAGCACTGCCTCAAGTGCGCGGCCGCGCACGTGACCCTCCGGGCGCGCATATTGCGCACTATTCTGTAAAACGCACATAACGTTTTTCACAGAGATCCATTCAAGCTCCACAATATATCATTGGAAATCTATTTCAAAGGCCTACAACTTTTGTGTTTTGAGTTTTCCCAAATTCCTTACACATTTTCACTAAATCCCACTATAATACGGATATTTTGTAAGCTTAGTCGATTTTGTCGAATCTTATGCACCTCACTCTCCATCTTGATTCTAAAACAACTATTTCACCCATACTCATCCCAATGGAACTTCACATGTATAAAATGTAACATTACTACTCATTTAACATGTCTATACTTAAGCCAAATTTACGGGGTGTTACATTATCTCCCCCTTAGGATCATTCGTCCTCGAATGATTGTCCTGGATGTAACTTCGGTTAACTTCGGACCTTAAACGGGTTTGGTGGGAACATGAACTCTTATTAACTCTTACATACTAAACTGAATGAATGCATGACTAATGAACTATTGAGATGCTGAACTGAATGACTACTTCATTGACTGAATATTGGTCTACCATGGATACGTGAATACTGAACTAACATAGATATATGAATATTGAACTGGCACAAATATTTGAGCAATCTGAGTACTAAGCTGGCATGAATGTCTAAGTATTGTACTGACATGAGTATCTAGGTATTGTACTGACATGAGTATCTGAGTATTGAACTAACATGAGCATCTGAGTACTGAACTGACATAAGTAACTAAGTACTAGAAACTTGAATGCTATAGCATGATACGTGAAATAGTGGTTGTATAGCCGCAAATTCTGGTGGCAACTCTAACTCATTAGCTATTGTCTGATCCTTTGCATGATTCTATATGGCCCAATATATCAGGGACTAAGCTTCCCATTCTTCCCAAAAACTCGTAACGCCTTTCATAGGCGAAACTTTCAGAAACACCCAATCATCAACTTGAAACTCTAGGTCTCTATGCGTCACGACCCAGTTTCTCCCACCGTGAACTGTCGTGATGGCACCTAGTCTCTACGATTAGGTAAGCCTAGTAATTGCGGAAAAATGAAAGGAAACATAAAGGTAAAAGCCAACAATATAAATTAATAAGCAAGGATAGTGCCACTGGACATAAACAAGATCATCACTCCCAAAACCTGGAATGTCGCCAGTCACAAGCTTCTAAGAGTCTCTACTGATCCATACATAATGTTTGAAGAAAACAAGGGAATATTTCTACACATGGGGATAGAAGGGGACTTCGAGGTCTACGGACGCGAGCAGAAGTACCTTGAAGTCTCCTAAAGCATCAACCACACACTAGACCAGAGATTGATAGCTCGTACCCGGATCTGCACACGGAAAACATGTGCATGAAAGGGCATGAGTACACCACATTGGTACCCAGTAAGTGCCAAGCCGAACCTCAGTCGAGTAGTGACGAGGTCAGGTCAGGGCCCTACCGGTGTAAATATATGAACTAAAGCAGTAAGAGATATAAATTTATACTACAGTAAGATAATTAAGGAAGTCCACAGTAATAGAAGTCAAGAAAAGCCCCCCATCTCAGAACAAAAGAAATGCAACAGGGGAATCTCCCGGGATACCGTCCCATAGTCCCAAAATGATTATGCAGTACAAGGGGGATCTCCCGGAATACGTCCGTAGTCCCAAAGTAAATATGCAGTGCTGGGGGATCTCACATAATACGTCCGTAGTCCCAAAGTAAATATGCAATACAGGGGGAGGATCTCCCGGAATACGTCCGTAATCCCAAAATAAATATGCAGTTCTGGGGGATCTCCCGGAATATGGCCGTAGTCCCAAAATAAATATGCAGTTCTGGGGGATCTCCCAGAATACGGCCGTAGTCCCAAAGTAAATATGCAACTCAAATAATGACACAACAGTTATAGCATCAAAATCTACAGTTTAGGCTAAATGCAACCAAGGGAAAACAGGAGTTTCACTAAACATGCTGCACAGAATTTCAAGTAGATAGTCAAAACACGTAGGCATGCTTTTCTAATTTAAACAAGGTAATTATACATACTAGTGCAGTTCAAACAAGGGAAAACAATTTATGATTTAGAGAAAAATGGAGTTTTTACAACAATAGCCCGTGTACGTACTCGTCACCTCATGTACACGGCGCTCATACACCAAACAGTACCAAAATCCTAAGGGGAAGTTCCCCCAGACAAGGTTAGGCAAGCCACTTACCTCGAACCGCTCAAATCAATCTGAAACCATGCTCTTTCCACGAGTATCCAACTTTGAATGACCCAAATCTAATCAAATCAATTACATAACATAAATATAGCTACGAGTAACTATTTTAGCTAATGAATTCGAAGCTAAGGCAAGAAAATAGGAAAAACGCCCCAAAAGCCTCCTCGGGCCCACGACTCAGAATCATGTAAAAGTTACCAATTTAGAACACCCATTTACTCACGAGATCACCCGTACAAAAATCATCTAAATCCGATGTTTGAAACCCATCCAAAACTCAGAAATTCGATTGGGGAACCTTTCCCCCATTTTCCCACTTTTTCAATCCAAATCTGAAATTAAATGGAGAAAACGACTATAGATTAATGAAATACAACCAAAAACAAGTTAGGAATTGTTACCTCAAGGTTTCCTCTGAAAATCCCTCAAAAAATCGCCTTCTCCTGAGCTCAAAAATCAAAATTGAGTGAAATGAACTTAACCCTCGATTCTGTCCCCTTTTCTGCCCAGCAATCTTCGCACCTGCGGCCTTGGGTCGCACCTGTGATGCCACACCTACGAAAAATTCATCGCGGGTGCGAAAATCACTAAAATGGGCTGGGTCTGCCTGCGCGTGTGCGCCTGCGGAGCAATGTCCGCACATGCGACTTCAACCACACCCGCGAAGCCTTGGGCGCATTTGCGGGCATCACAGATGTAGAACATCCTCGCACCTGTGACCCTTGGCCAAACTTCTAAGTCTCATACCTGCGCCTGCCCTCCATACGTGCGATCCCACACCTGCGGTCTCCACTCCGCAGGTGCGAAACACCAGACACCATAAAATCTTCAGCAAGGGCCTAAGTCCAATTTTCAACCCGTTGAGCATCTGAAACACATTTGAGGCCCCCAAGACCTCAACCAAACATACCAACGAATCCTAAAACACCATATGAACTTAGTCGAGCCTTCAAACCACATTGAACAACATCAAAAACATGAATTATGCACGGATTCAAGCCTAAGGAACTTTGAATTTTTCAAATTCTACAAACGACGCCGAAACATATCAAACCTTGTCCAAATGACTCCAAATTCTACACACAAGTCAAAAATGACACTGTGAACCTATTCCCACTTATGTAATTCCATTCCGGGCTCGATATCAAAATTTCTACTGCCAACGAAATCGCCAAAATCCAACTTTTGCCAATTCAAGCCTAAATCTACTACGGACCTCCAAAACACATTCCGGACACACTACTGAGCCGAAAATCACCCAACGGAGCTAACAGAATCAACAGAATTCCACTCCGGAACCATCTTCACTCAGTTCTGACTACGATCCAAATTCTAAGACTTAAGCTCTCATTTAGGGACTACTGTCCCAAAACACTCCGAAACTCGAAACCAATCACCCCGACAAGTCACAATAGTAGAAATAGATATGGGGAAATCAATTATTAGAGGATTGGGACTCTAACTCTCAAAACAACCGGCCGGGTCGTTACACTATACCGCACGTCCGAATAGGACTTTTGGCGGCTCTGAGCTGTCTTCAAACGCTCTTGATTAAACTTAACTTTCTCCATAGTTTGATAGACCAAATTTGGTCCCAACAACTCCTCTTCACCAACTTTGAACCAACAAATTGGCGATCTACACCTTCGCGCATACAGAGTCTCGCACGGTGCCATCTTGATATCAGAATGGTAGGTGTTAGTTTTAGAAAACTCAATGAGAGGTATGTGATCATCCAAATTACCTTTAAAAAAAGGATATCCTCAAGTGTTTGAATAATGCGCTCTGCTTGCCCATCTTTCTGAGGATGGAAAACTTGTGCCTAATCCTTTCTGAAAGGACTTCTAAAAGTTCATTGTAAACTGAGCACAATGATATAAAATGATGGACAACAGGGTCCCATGCACTTTGATGATTTTTTGGATATACAAATTTGCATAATCCTCTACTGAATCTATAGTCTTCATTGTCAAGAGGTGAACCAAATTGGTAAGTCGATCTACAATCACCCAGTTAGATCGTGCTTTTAAAATGAGTGATATAATCCTGTTATAAATTCCATATTTACCATCTGATACGCTTAAATTACACCTTAAAATAGTGTAAAGTGATCGATGTCAAATATAGTAACCAAACGAGATTGGAGTCGAATCCCACAGGGAATAGGCGTGAAAAGTTTACTTGAGTAGTGTGAATCTTAACTTAACTCGTCTTTCTATTCCGTTAGAGTAACAAAAGTATTGTAGTAGATTGAATTGTAATTTAATAACAAGGATGATTAAATAAGGTAGTAATTAATTTGATTATTTAAACCAAGGTTGTGTCCCCTTTAATGAAATGTAATGCTACCGGTGTTAATATGCTATATTTCTAATGGAAGGTCCTTTTGATATGCAAATGATTTCTAAATGACTACCCAATATTTTTCAGTAGTTGGGTAGTATTTCTCTTTATGATTTTTCCAAATATAAAAGAGTTGCAATTAAGAGTAGTCCATTTATGCCAAATAAAATACACTTATTCCTAAGCGATTCCATTAAACAAGGTTTAAAACTTTGAGTCTTTGATATTTACTCCTACCAAACCTAACTCACTTTTCCAAGTCGAGAAAGAATATAATGGCGCTTGCTAATGTTTGCAACCATTAACAATAAATGAAGAATGAGAAGTAAATAAATATCAACCAACCATTATACATATATTCAATGTTAAATACCCATTGACATTACACTCATTTAGGGTCCACAACCTTAGTATTTAAAACTAGCCACACATGCTAAAATAAAAAAGCAAAGGAATATTAAATGTCATAAATGCTTACAAAAGTGCAAGATTCTTCACTTGAAAACTTCCAAAAGATGGGACTATTCAAAGTTTGGATTGTAGCTCTTTTTCCAGACAAGATGTCCCCACAAAACCCCAATAAATCTATTTATAGTGGGCTAAAACTCGGGGCCAATTTCGGACAAAAATGCCCTTCCAGGTCAAATATGCGACCGCATTTCTGTCGCATAACAGATTTGCAGTCCGCATTCTCTTCTATCTCACCACATCTTCAAAACCCTAGTTCCAGGAAGTCACCACATTCCAGTTATGCGGTCCGCATTGTTGATATGCGACCGCATAGTGTCATCGCATTTATGCTCTCAGCCACTTCTATAGGAGGTTTGCGATCCATTATGCCGCCCACAAACCTGTTATGCGGTCGCATAATGGACCGCTTCACTTGGATTTGGCCACACTGATTGTTGGACTCTGCAGTTCACCTGTGCATTATGCGGTCCGCATGTTGGATTTGCGGTCCGCATTTTGAACTATGCGGTCGCATTTTGCCCATTCTTGTCTTTCTTCGGCTTTTTGATTCCATTTCCATGTTTTTGGGTCCTTAAGCTTCATGCACTGCAAAACATCAAAATTACATAAGTATAAAAGACAATTGCATTTAAAACGAGCTAAAATCTAAGCAATTGGTATTAAATGTGCCGAAATTCTCCAGCACGTCAACACCCCCAACTTAAACTCATGCTTGTCCTCAAGCAACTAAAACAACTCTATCCTATTCTAGACTCCAATTAAACGATATGAAATAATAGTGACCGTGGACGGTGTTAATCGTCAGTATTACAAGCATGCAATTTCGTTTATTTACCGTTCCTGAACAATCATTGCTATTTACAAACAAACTGATCAACTTGTGAACTTTGAGCCTCGACCAATTTGACAAAATGTTACTCTCAGCTGAGTGCCTTTGCATTCGACTTCAAGAGCTCAACTTCTGTTAGACCTCACAGTTCAAATGCCCTCACCAGAAAGAAAGTCCCAAACTCACAATATTTACAATGACAACAAAAGGGACATATTCACAAAGACACTCACTCACACAAAGAGTTTCAAGTGTTACAACACAACATACCATAAGTTTGCCCTTATTTTAATTCGTCGCCTATTCAAGAACATTCTGTTGAAGATCCCATAAGGAATTTTTAAGCTTGTAATGTAGGCTTAGGGAAGGGTTGGATAAACATTTGGGTACAAGTGACTATACCCTCCTTGAACACTACTCACATTTTTCTTTCTTGTTGTCCTTTGTTTCTTTTCAACCACACAACCCTCATTGGCTTTCAGTTACCAACATCGAACCACCTTAAATACCTCTCTAATTTTCTTCAAGGCTCCATATTTCGATATATATACAAATATTTCTTTATATTATTTGTTTTTTTCTTTTGGAGTTTGAATAATTTCATGTGAACACTTTGAGGTATGGGTTCTTACACTCAATGTACAACCTTACGAATTTCCAACTTGACACCACACCCCCAACTTAGGCTTTTAGACTCATTCTCAATGTTCAAGGAGGGACGTGTTCAAAAGAGGGAATTATTTTACAACATGGACAAGGTTTGTAATGAGGTGACCAAAGAAAAGGTTAAAGGCTCAAATGGGGTAACTAGTGATAATGTCTATACAATGGGTAGCTTGAAAGTCTAACTGGGTTTTCAAATAATACAAAGACTACCTAAGGTCACTTCTCCAACTAAATGTACTTATCATGAGCATAGAAAGACCAACCGGGCAAGTTCTAGATGACAGACGTAGACACGAGAATTATTTACACAAAACTAACACACGTGGCACATGAACTGTTTGACTCAACATAGTTTTACACTTGGAAACTCGGAACATTCTAAGTAAGCATAGAGTCACAGAGTGAGCCTCAAGTTCACCAAATGATCAACAATATTTGTTTTTTTAAACAACGGAAGGGTATAGGTTATTTACATCCATACATGCTTGAAACTAAACACTCACACCAAACCGGTCAAAATGTTTCATTCTACTGCCATGGTTCTACTATTAGAAAATAATCTGACGAAGAAAAACCAAGGGTAATTCATTGCTAATTACTAAAGATGTGCATGCATACAACTATCTATGTTTTTGTTTTTTTATATGTACAAAGATAACACAATTATATACAAGAGTTGAAGAGAAATTTGCTTATATACACCAAGATCACTAAAAAAAATATGTACAAGATTACAAAAATATATACAATATATACAAGGCTATCCCACCCCCAACTGAAAAGCATGCATTGTCCCCAATGCATAAGAAATGAGAAATAGAGTAGTAGAGGCTCCTTGGGGCACACTAAGCGCTATGGGAGTCGGTAGCCTGCTGAATGGTGGTGGGGTCACCCTTTGATACTGGGGCTGGGACTGATGAGATCGCAGCCTGAGGAGTGACCTCCACGGGTGGAGGTGTGACCTCCACCTGCCCTGATGATGGGACTGGGGCCTGGGAGCTGCAAGCCTCGACTGCTGATGGTGGAATGGTCGATGATGTGGCTCTGGTGACCATGTATGCTAACGAGTGCTCAATCTCTATCAAAATGGCTGCTTCTTCTTCTTTTTTGCAGCTGTAGGGATGACAACCTGCTTGCCTTTCTCTTGAGGACCCTCATCTGACCATGACTCCTCGTCTGTCTCCCAGCCTCGGACTCGGCAGAGTGTTCGGAATCATCCCCAGAAGGGATGTCAATGTGTGCAGGGGGAGCTAGTGTCAGGGAAGCCCTGACAGTCTGTGGCTCAGGTTCTGTCATCAGTGTGGAGAAGTCAAGGTCTAACCCTGCCACAGACGTGCTCGCTCCCTACTCTCCTTCCTTGGGCATGAAGGAGGATAGATCGAACTCCAGATTTTGCATTTTGTGGAGCTCAGTCTTCATCGTGTCAACCTCATCACAGAGCTTGGGTAGGCCTCCAACCTCATACTGCTCTACCGTCTCAAGTCAAACCTAAATCCGCTGGAGACGATCCTCATAAAATGCGTGCTGCTGCTGGAATGCTGTCACTGAGGACTGGATAGGAGTAAGAGCCTGCCTCATCAGAGTGGGGAGGTCCTTCAGAAGCCGGACTACCTTCGCATTGGCATGATGTACCTAGCCTCAAAAGAGCTGGCAGGGAAGCAGAAGGTTGAGCAATAGTGGCCTGAGAGGTGGACTGTGGGGTGGCAGTGGATGCCACTGTGGCCGGAGGAGAAGTGGGTGGCTGGGAGTCTGAAGTGTCTGCAGTAGCAGGAATCTGGATCTGAATCTCTAAAGAACATCGGCTACCTGTGGCACCGCGTCACTGATGCGCGTGATATCAATATCCTTCAGTGCTTTTCCCATCTTGTCATAGTGTGGCAGTGAAGGGACTTCCACCGCCTTACAAAGGGATGTGATCAAGAATGGGAAGGGCAGTGACGTGGTGTTCTGGTTAGCTTGGACCCCTAACTCTCGCAAGATAATATCACCGACATCAATCTTGATCCCAGTCATAATGCATGCAATGAGAAGAGCTTTCTCAATTCTTATGTCAGTCTCATTCTGGGATGGTATCAAGCGAAAGGTGACAAAGCTGATCCAGAATCTACCCTCTCGTGTAAGATCTTCCTTGAATATTTTGTGCAGAGGGTCAATCCAAGCAGGGGCCCCCTTTGCGATCACTGAGGCAATCCATGCTCGCTCACCATCTCTATTGGCCCATTTGGCCTCATACTCAGCTGTGCCCGGACTCCAACTTTTAAAGTATATGGTTATTTATTGTGGCCTTGTCATAAAGCACCGACTTCCCCCGAACAATGACCGGCTCATCGAAGACCTTGTTGCGCTTGTGATGAGCTGTTCTGGAGGCCCCGTAGGATGCATAGAACTCTCGCACTACTGTTTCATTGAAATCATCAGACACGTCAGTGAAGCAATCCCAGTTTCTATCCTTGATATTCTCCAGTATGTGAGGGTACTGCTCCTGTAGTCCGTTCAGACTCAACTGTTTCTCTTCGAGGATTTTTCGTTTTGTGAGCCCTTCTTTATACAGACTCCTAGAGCCTGTGACCTCAAACCAGAGTTGGAAATCATCTCCCCTCTTTCTTCTTTCCTCAGCCTGTAGGTCTACTGAGGGCAAGGTCTCCTTCTCATTAGACTGGGAGGGATGTTGAGCAATATGTCGGGATGGTCCTTGCCGTGAACGTTTGGTTTGTTGTGCTAGATGGCCGGATGAGGTCCTCTTTTTAACAGCTATAGATTTATTCGGAGCCATATCTATAAAGAAACAAAGTGTGAGCGACATAGCAGACATCAGAGAAAAATGTTACAAAGAATAGTAAAAAAATGCGACAGGGTATGTGGTCGCATAACCACTATGCGGACCGCAAACCTGTCGCAATTATCAATCTGAAAGAGATGAAACAATTATGCGATGAGTTATGCGATCGCATATCCATTATGCGGTTCACATAGCCATCGCAAAACTGAGCACTAGAAAACACACTCACACTGTGCGATCGCAAAATCCACCGCATAGTTGGATATGCGATCGCAGAACTACCGCAAACAACATGCCAAGAATGGTTAGTGACTGTCTGGGTATGCGGTGTCTTTGCGGTCCGCATATCGCTTATGCAATCGTAAAGCCGTCGCATTTGGTCATCTTCCTCAGGCCACCTAGGGTTTCCTCTACGGCACGAATGCGGACCGCACATCAACTTTGTGGGCGCAGAACATCATCGTCCCCATGGTTTGTTTCTAACCCTACAATGGTGGTTCCTAGATTCACTACCCAACAATCTGAACCTACTTAATTAGGCAAGGACTCTCATGATGACCCAAAAGAACGATACAAAATCAAAGAGAAAACCAAGGACTAAATTACATGAACATCAGACAAAAATTAAAACTAAAATTAACAGAAATGAGGTAAAGAAGGAGAACATACCAGATTTTAGGTGAATGAGACACAAGCAAGGAGATGAATTCAAGCAATGTGATCTTTGTTCACTTTGTCTAATTGAAAACCGTGTTCCTCTCTTCTTTGCTTTTTTTTTCTTTTTTTTTGTTTAAGTGTGAGTTGTGTGTGTTTATGTGCAAATGACGGGGGTTATGCGAAGGGGTATGGTTACTTACCTGGTGAGAATGCGGTGCGCAAGTGACCGCATAACAGATTATGCGACCGCATAAGTTTTATGCGGTAGTGTTAGCTCACGTCTTCCTCAAAGTCATTATGCGGTGCACTTTGCGATCGTATAAACAATATGCGGTCCAAAGTGCACCTCTCCACCGCATTTTGGCAACTAATTTTGCCCCAGCACACTGTCCAGGTATGCGATGCCTATGTGGTCCGCATAGTAAATATGCGACCGCATAGATGTAGCAAACCTCTTTTAGTGATTTTTTATTTCATGCGCAATTTCACCCTGTTTTATGACTTTTTTGGATCACCTGCACTCTAACACACACTTTAAATTGCTCAATTTAATCTATCTAACCAAAATTAAAAATTAAAGAACAAAAAGGATGTTACCACACATGGGTTTCCCCCCATGAAGCACTTGATTTAACATCGCGGCACGATGAAGTTGGCCCCTCTTCGGGCTTACTCATTGGTCGGGCATGGACCATCTTTGAGAGCCAACTGTTCTACCAAGTGTTTTTCTCCATCTGTGCCCAAGTAGTGCTTGACTCGTTGGCCATTTACTTTAAAGGTTCGGAGCCCATCCTCAGATTCTAATTCCACAGCTCCAAAAGGGGATACACCTACGACCTTGAATGGGCCGGACCACTTTGATTTTAGCTTGCCCGGAAACAATTTGAGCCTTGAGTTGAAAAGCAAAACCAAGTCACCCGACTTGAACTCCCTTTTCAAGATCTTTTTGTCGTGGACGAACTTCATCCTTTCCTTGTACACAGCTACACTTTCATATGCATGGAAACAAAATTCCTCCATTTGATTGAGTTGTGTTACCTCAAATTTATAGCTTCAGCCCAGTCTAAGTTCAACATTTTTAAAGCCCACATGGCTTTGTGCTCTAATTCTACGGGTAGATGACAAGCCTTTCCGAAGACTAACCGGTAAGGTGAAGTACCAATAGGGGTTTTGTACGCCGGGTGGTATGCCCACAATGCGTCATCTAGCTTCTTTGACCGGTCGGTCCTGTTGGCATTAACAGTCTTTGCTAGAATATTCTTTATCTCCCGGTTGGAAACTTCAACTTGGCCACTTGATTGGGGATGATAAGGTGTGGCCACCTTATGCTTGACACCATATTTCTCTAGTAGCTTCGTGAAAGACTTGTTACATAAGTGAGACCCACCATCACTAAGAATGGCTCTGGGAGTGCCAAACCGTGTGAATATATTTTTCTTTAAGAATGCGGTTACACACCTTGCCTCATTATTTGGTAGGGCAATTGCTTCAACCCACTTGGACACATAGTCCACAGCCACCAGTATGTATTTCATACCACATGAGCTTACAAAGGGGCCCATAAACAATTCCCCACACATCAAATATCTCGACCTCCATCACAAAGTGCATTGGCATTTCGTGCCTCCTAGAGATTGATCCCTAACTCTGACATTGGTCACAAGCCTTGACCATTTGATTTGCATCTTGATAAATCGATGACCAATAATAGCCACATTCAAGTACCTTTTCCGCCGTTCGATTACCCCCACCCCCAACCGGTGAGTCATGGCATGCCTTTAGAATTTGCATCATCTCTTCTTCTGGAACACACCTTCTAATGATGTTATCAGCACAAATGTGGAACAAGAATGGTTCTTCCCAATAATATTGCCTGCACTCTCTCAAAAACTTCTTCTTTTGGTAAGCTTCCAGTTCATCCGGAATGAGGTCACTAACCACGTGGTTAGCAATATCGGCGTACCAAAGAGTAGATGAAGAAGACAATGCCAAAGTATGCTCATCAGGGAAAGCATCATTTATGTCAAGATTTTCCTTCGGTCGCCCGTCTTCTTCAAGCCTAGAGAGATAATCCGCTACTTGGTAATCTGTGCCCTTACGGTCCTTGACTTTAAAGTCAAATTCTTGCAATAGTTGGACCCACCGGATTAACTTGGGTTTGGCATCTTTCTTTGCCATGAGATAGCGAAGAGCGGCATGGTCGGTATACACCACCACCCTAGACCCCAACAAATAAGCTCGGAACTTTTCAAAAGTATATACAATGGCAAGAAGCTCTTGCTCTGTCACAGTATAGTTCACTTGTGCCCCGTTGAGTATCTTGCTTGCATAATAAATGGGATGAAGAACCTTGTTATGCCGTTGACCCAGAACTGCTCCAATAGCTACACCATTAGAGTCACACATGAGTTCGAATGGAAGAGACCAATCCGGTGTGAAAATAAAGGGTGTTGTGGTGAGATTCTCTTTTAGCTCCTCAAATGCCTTAAGTCACTTTTCATCAAAAAAAAAATTGGCATCTTTTTCAAGGAGCTTGCACATAGGATTTGCAGTTTTGGAGAAGTCCTTGATAAAACGCTGATAAAATCCGGCATGCCCTAAAAAGCTTCTAACACCTTTTACCGATGTTGGTGGAGGAAGTTTGGAGATGATTTCAACTTTTGCTCGATCAACCTCTATGCCATGTTTTGAAATCTTGTGCCCCAAGACAATGCCTTCGTCCACCATGAAGTGACATTTCTCCCAATTAAGTACAAGGTTGGTCTCCTCACATCGCTTGAGCACTTGTCTAACATTGTCAAGACAATGCTCAAAAGAATCACCTACCACCGAAAAGTCGTCCATGAAAACCTCTAAGAAATCCGCCACCATGTCTGAGAAGATGGACATCATGCATCTTTGAAAGGCAGCCGGAGTTTTGCATAAACCAAACGGCATCTGGCTAAAGGCAAAGGTTCCATATGGGCAAGTAAATGTTGTATTTTCTTGGTCCTCCAGTGCTATATTGATTTGGTTATAGCCGGAATACCCATCGAGGAAGCAATAGAATGATCTTCCCGCTAGTCGATCAAGCATTTGATCAATAAAAGGCATAGGGAAATTATCTTTGCACGTGGCACTGTTGAACTTCTGATAGTCCATGCATACTCTCCACCCGGTGACCGTTCGTGTAGGGATAAGATCATTCTTTTCATTGTGAATTACTGTTATGCCTCCCTTATTTGGTACACATTGCACCGGACTCACCCATGAACTATCTGCAATGGGGTAGACAACCCCGACATCTAACCACTTGATTATCTCTTTCTTGACCACCAATTGCATCGATGGATTCAACCTCCTTTGGTGTTCAACACTCGGTTTGCTTCCGTCTTCCAATTGGATTTTATGCTCACAAATTCCGGTGGGAATCCCTCGGATGTCTGTTATTGTCCATCCAATTTCTTGTCGGTGTTCCCTCAAGACATTCAACAATTTTCCTACCTGCACATCATCCAACAAAGAGGAAATGATTACGGGTAAAGTATCATTAGAGCCAAGAAATTTGTACCTCAAATGTGATGGAAGTGGATTGAGCTCAAGTTGCGGTGGCTCCAGGATGGAAGGCTTTGCGGGAGGAGTGGCTCTCTTCTCTAAGTCAAGAGAGAGTTTCTTCGGTGCATAAGAGTAGGACCCACGTCCTTCCAATGCATTCACGGCTTCTACATACCCCTCCATATCCTCTCCATCAAAATTTACCAAGATTGCTGCCAAGGCCTCACCAAGGCACTCTTCCTCCATCATCATGCTACTAGAATCCTCGACCTCATCAACAACATCTATTACCGAGATCCCTTCATATGTGTTCGGCAACTTTAAACCCTTACTAGCTTGGAAAGTGACTTCCTCATCATTCACTCGGAATTTGATTTCATTTCGTTCTGAGTCCATCAAGGCTCTTCCCGTGGCAAGGAATGGTCTTCCCAATATGATATGAATTTCCTTGTCAACCGCACAATCAAGGATAACAAAGTTGGCCGGGAGAAGAAACTTCCCCACTTTTACTAAGACATC
Source organism: Nicotiana knightiana (assembly GCA_005239525.1). Classification (NCBI taxonomy): domain Eukaryota; kingdom Viridiplantae; phylum Streptophyta; class Magnoliopsida; order Solanales; family Solanaceae; genus Nicotiana; species Nicotiana knightiana. The sequence continues at coordinate 116,673 of ML369164.1, forward strand.
ATTAACAATACTCACGGGTCTCTTGATTGAACGGTCAGCCATTTGCAATCTCATACTTGTGGGTCTCGGAAACCCCAATCCCGCTTTCTTGTAAATAGCAAGAGGCATCAAATTTATGCTAGCACCATTATCACAAAGTGCCCTTGCAAAATCTCTCAACCCGATAGTACAAGGAATGGTGAATGGTCCCGAGTCTTCCTTATTCTCAACGGTGGTTGTGGAAATAATAGCACTAACCCGGTGAGTCATGTTCACCACTTCATTCTTGGTGGATCTCTTCTTGGTCATGAAGTCTTTTAAGTATTTGGCAAATCCCGGCATCTCTTGGAAAGCCTCCAGAAAGGGATGTTTACCGACAATTGCTTCAAAATATCATAGAACTTCTCAACTTGCCATCATCTACCCTCCTTGCAAGCCTTTGAGGGAATGGAGGAGTAGGTCTAGGAATCGGTGGAGGAGCTTTTGGGATCTCCTTCACCTTTTCCTTACCCTCCTCATGCTTTTCTTTTTGGATTTTTACCTCTTGGGAGGGCTTCTCACTTTCAACAACAACCGACACTTCGACTTGTGCCTCAACTTCTTGCTCAAGATCATCTACCTCAACTACTTGTTCATTCTTACCTTGAAGGACCTTAACGCTTCTAGTCGTAATATCCATGCAATGAGAAGATGAACCGCTCACATTCCCCTTTGGGTTGACAATTGTATCACTTGGAAGAATACCTTTTAGCTTAGGGTTTTGTTCTCTTGACAAGTCTCGCATTTTCATCTCAAGCTTTTGTATAGAGGCGGTATGTGACCCCACGATTTCGGACATGTTCTTCATTGTAGAATCACCTCTCTCTTGATTTTGCAAGATCTTTTCAAGCATCCCTTCTAACTTGGATTCATTTGAAGGACCCTCCTTGTAATACTGCCCCTTCGGTGGAACATAGGGGTTGGAGCTCTGGTTGGCATAATTGCTACTGTTGTTGTTCCAATTACCTTGACTCGAACCACCTTGGTCATTGCGCCAACTGTGTTTCCCTTGCCCTTGCGGGTTTGGCCTTCATTTATTTTGTTGGCGATATCCTCCTTGAGAATTATGAACATGGTTGGCTTCTTCAAAGTCTTGATTTCCCGTCGGTTGCATGTCTTCCACAACATTTACCTTCTTCGTTTGGATCTCCGTAAACATCTTTGTCAACACATCAATTTTGGTGGCAAGACCGGCAATCAATTGGTCTCTCTCTTGATTTTATTTGATCATATTGGTGAGAGAGGGAGTACCATAAGAAATTCCACCACTAGCATCTTCGGAATGACATGCTTGATTGTGTTTGGCCATTTTATCCAGAATTTGTGTAATCCGGGTGAATGATTTGTCCATGAAAGATCCGTCTGCTGCATTTTTTGCTATGGACTGAGACAATGGATCCAAACCCATGTAGAACTTCTCCATCAGAATTCCATCCGGAAAACCATGGTTCGGTGACCTCACGCTTCATGTAAGTGTTCTCTTGGTATTTGTTTGAAGAATAAGATTTTATCTCTAAGCTCAGACATCTTGCCCTGAGGGAACAACATGGACAAGAAGGCATGGACAAGCTCAGGCCAAGAAGTGATGGATTGAGGAGGTAGATTTTGAATCCACTTTCTCGCTTCTCCAGTCAATGAGTATTTGAATACTTGCAATCTCAAGGCGTCGTCTGCTACATTGTTCTGCTTTTGCGTGGCGCATACACCCAAGAAGTTCCTAAGGTGTTGCGTTGGATCATCATCGGTAGAGTTTCTGAATAATCCTTCTGCTTTAAGCATTAGGATTAGCCCATGTTCTACTTTGAATGTAGCAGCTTCCATCCGTGGAGGAAGGATAGCATTTGTATCATCAAGATATTCCTCAATGTCCGCAAAGGGATTCTCATCTTCCTCATACTCAGCCATTCTCACCTATCACACCAAGCAAAGCAAGCAAAATGTGATGGAATAGAAAAGATGTAAAGTAAAGTGCACACTAGTTAGTAATTTCAAAACTGTATTCCCCGGCAATGGCGCCAAAATTTGATACGATCAAATTACACCTTAAAAATAGTGTAAAGCGATCGATGTCAAATATAGTAACCAAACGAGGTTGGGGTCGAATCCCACAGGGAATAGGCGTGAAAAGTTTACTTGAGTAGTGTGAATCTTAACTTAACTCGTCTTTCTATTCCAGTAACAAAAGTATTGTAGTAGATTGAATTGTAATTTAATAACAAGGATGATTAAATAAGGTAGTAATTAATTTGATTATCTAAACCAAGGTTGTGTCCCCTTCAATGAAATGTAATGCTATCGGTGTTAATATGATATATTTCTAATGGAAGGTCCTTTTGATATGCAAATGATTTCTAAATGACTACCCAATATTTTCAATAGTTGGGTAGTATTTCTCTTTGTGATTTTTCCAAATATAAAAGAGTTGCAATTAAGAGTAATCAATTTCTGCCAAATAAATACACTTATTCCTAAGCGATTCCATTAAACAAGGTTTAAAACCTTGAGTCTTTGATATTTACTCCTACCAAACCCTAACTCACTTTTCCAAGTCGAGAAAAAATATAATGGTGCTTGCTAATGTTTGCAACCACTAACAATAAATGAAGAATGAGAAGTAAATAAATATCAACCAACCATTATACATATATTCAATGTTAAACACCCATTGACATTACACCCATTTAGGGTCCACAACCTTAATATTTAAAACTAGCCACACATGCTAAAATACAAAAGCAGAGGAATATTAAATGTCATAAATTCTTACAAAAGTACAAGATTCTTCACTTGAAAACTTTCAAAAGATGGGACTATTCAAAGTTTGGATTGTAGCTCTTTTTCCAGATAAGATGCCCCAACAAAACCCCAATAAATCTATTTATAGTGGGATAAAACTCGGGGCCAATTTCGGATAAAAATTCCTTTCCAGGTCAAATATGCGACCGCATTTCTGTTGCATTACAGATATGCGGTTCGCATTCTCTTCAATCTCACCGCATCTTCAAAACCCTAGTTCCAGAAAGTCACCGTATTCCAGTTATGCGGTCCACATTGTTGATATGCGGCCGCATAGTGTCATCGCATTTATGCTCTCAGCCACTTCTATAGAAGGTTTGCGATCCATTATGTGGCCCACAAACCTGTTATGTATAATGGACCGCATTTCTTCACTTGGATTTGGCCACACTGAATGTTGGACTCTGCGGTTCACCTAGGCATTATGCAGTCCGCATGTTGGATTTGCGGTCCGCATTTTGAACTATGCGGTTGCATTTTACCCATTCTTGTCTTTCTTCGGCTTTTTGATTCCATTTCCATGTTTTTGGGCCCTTAAGCTTCATGCACGGAAAAACATCAAAATTTCATAATTATTAAAGACAATTGCATTTAAAACAAGCTAAAATCTAAGCAATTGGTATTAAATGTGCCGAAATTCTCCGGCACATCACCATCTCCACTCAAAAATATGTGTAAACTGTGGTAAAACACTGGGCTTTTTGTTGCTCGACTTTTATTTGCTGATACTTCGGACACTTGGCCACAAAGTCTGTGACGTTCGCTCTTTTTTTTTGTATGTGTCATTCCACAAATAAACCTCCTTGAGATCATGATACGTCTTTGGGGAACCTGTGTGGATAGAATACCTGGAATTATGGGATTCTAACATCTTCCTCCCTCACTAAGTCCATCTATGGTTGGAACACACAATCTATCATGGTACCTCAAAGTACTATCATCTCCGCCTTGTTTAAAAGCCATCATCTTATGCCTGTGAATCCCCTCTTTCAGCTACAACAAGTATGGATCATCAAACTATTTATCCTTCACTCATCAAACTATTTCTACTTCACTTCGGCTACTAAGGAGGAACAAGTCATATTCTAGACAACAACTCTACTATCTTTTGAGTAAGCAAATTGAACTCATAGCTGGGCTAAGCGGTGAACTTCTTTCACCAGAGTTCTCTTATCTACCTCGATCATGAGTTATACTTCCCACACTTGATTATCTTCTTAAGCACTTCCTGAAAACACTTATAGTATTATTGTGAACTAAGTCTTTGACATGTACTCTAAATTTGAGAGTCTCGTGCAATAGCACTACCCTCAAAATCGAACTAATTTTCTTTTTCATATCCCATGCTAACTATTTGGGTTTCAAATCTCTAACTGGACTTACTAAAAATTTTCATATCACCCCTTAGACCAAAGGTCTTATACTTGCGGATCCTTCTTTTTTGTTGGGATCCAAATAACTTTCCTTATTTTCTGTAATTCTTTACACTCTACGTCAATGACGATTCATCTTCCAACTTACTTCTGAGAAATTTTTCTTACTAGGAAAAAATAAATTATTCACTTAACATAAAGCTAATGTATTCACAACTATCATACACAATCTTAATAATTTAACTCTGCTCACACTGTCAATCTTCGAGAAACCACATTTCAATAATTCCTAAAGGCTCTTCTTCTATAGTTTGCTCTCTCACTGCTAGCTGATTTTTTTTCCACTGCCACTGTACTTGGGGTTTAAATTAAACTCCCAAAGTTCTAACAAGCGTTCGGTATTTCAAAATGTCATGCATTCACTAGAGTTAACCTGGCTAAGTGAATCAAATTGTACCTCTACGAGCTTTGCTGAAATTGCTAATTCACTGTATCTACTCAAAACTTACTTACTATTCTTTTACTAACCACATGCTAGCATCATATTTTCTTGTTATCTTTGAATAACTAAAGTGAAGCATAATGTTATTCCTAACTTTCCTTACCATCCGACCCTATTCTACGATCACATACTATCCTTTTTTGTTTAAACTATGTACATGGATCACACTTAGGGAATTCTCATATGTATGAAACAAAATTGGAATATCTAACCCCAAACTTTTTATACACTTCAAAATCACTTCAGACTATTGTTGGCCCAAGAAAGGAAATAGTTCTCAAGATTGACAAAGGAACTCCAAGATGAACCAGGTCCATCACAGGTGACATAGACCAGCAGAGTTAAAGGCACATGAGATGCACATGCATGCGATAAATGTATTCTGGTAGAATTGAGATATCTTCTGATCGAAAAGATTGCAAAAACGAAATTGGAGAAGGACTCCTTATTCAATAAGAACAAAATCTAAGATAAGGAAGGATTTAGGAGTTGAGTTTGACTAGAACTCTTCTACCAAGGAAGAGTTGCATTAGGATTCTAGTTAATTCCTTATCTACTAACTCCTATAAATTGCAGATTGTTCTTATTGTATATAGACGCACAAAAACAGAAATTTATCAAGAATTGAGAGCAAAATTCGTGAAGAAATTTTGCAACCAGTTCGAGCCAAATTGGAGAGTGCGAATCTGGAGCTACTTGAACCAGCTAGAAGAACCAGTTCCATATGTTGTCTTTTAGTCTAGTTTATTGCAGTAGATAGTCTAAAATTGTACCTTTTTCATCTTTCTTAGAAGAAAATTGTACTAGGTACTTGCGTTGTATCATTCAAGTTAGATTTAACTTGACGTAGTGACAATAGCCTGTGGCGTGTTGTTATAAGGGTTAGAGTTAAACCTTAGGTTTACAAAAGAGTTTATTTTGTAAATGTTGTTGCTTAGAGTTGTAGTGAAGTGTTTGGAGAAAATCCTACTGAGTAGTAGATCGTGGTTTTTTCACCTTTTGAGCCGGGTGTTCTCCACATAAAAATCTCTGTGTTCTTTACTTTTCTGCATTTATTATTCCGTAACAGTACGAGTTGGAACACATAGAAGAACCGGGTCCTTCTATAATGACAGCACTCGAAAATTGGACTCCACACAAATCACCCCCCTCTTGTGTGGTATTGACGTATAAAACATCAACTATAAACCTCCGGCCTAAACACATAGTCATATAATCTGAAGGGGAACTGTCATATCTTTTATCTCAGAATAACAACCACTTCTTATACAAATTTACTAACTTGGCACTTTCTAGTTTTGATTTGAATAAATTTAAACAACTTAAAATCATTCCTTAAAAATTAAATATCGGATGCTCTTGGTTCTCATTTCGTACATCATGTCTTCTTAGTCATATACATGAGTACGAAAAATACAATTCTGATAACAACAATCGTTCCTGACTCCTAGGTATTTTGCCCTTAGGCTCTTTTCTATCCAAAACTATAGTGACTAGTGTTAGGGTCTGACATCTGAACTATCATCATCCAACTTGTGGCTCCATTTCCAAGAATTAAATAAAGTTTTTCTGGGAGGTAAAACACATACGAATACACTACCATACACAAACTTATCCTTCAAAGTATATCATCATCTGATAAATCACTTCCTGCGCCATCCGATGAGTCTTGGTCTTAATCCAGACCTAAAATATGCGAAGATTTTGCTATAATCACTGTTACTTACATTTTCTTTTAGCACCCATAGGCATCACTGTATACTCACCAGTCACCAGAATTTTGATACACTGAAAATTGAAGATCTGGTAACTCAATAATTGATAACTGGCAACTGAATAACCATAAACTTGCTAACTGAAAGACTGTATAACTGGTAAATGAGGTAAACTGATGACCATAAAATGTAATAACTGTTTTCGTACTTTTAATAAGGTTATGCTCTGATATGTACTACTATCCCTTGCATCCCACTTCCAACATCCTCTCAAGTCTCATTTGTTACTAACCTGTACTCCATAATTATACCCCAATGGGAAATCATCCTCTCTAAAACCTTGGATTTTTCTTGCCCGTCGCTTGGGTATTCGATACGAAGAGAAGGTTACCTAGTGCTCTAAGCTTTATGGCACGATCTAAAGTAGAAAGAAATGAGACGATCCTGGATGTCTTGGTAGTTAACCGTTTATATGAGTGGCCGGCGCACACATATAAAGAAAACTCCACTGGACACGACTTCATAGACTCCCTAAGACTCTTGAACCTAGTGCTCTGATACCAAGCTTTGACACGTCCCGAACCTGGGAGTGGACGTAACACGCCACTCGGTGCCTGAATACATGTGACCGAGAGAACCAACTGGTTGGCTGAATTAACATGTGATATTATAATATAATGAATGCAGAAGATAAACTAACACATGTTGATATACTGAAAGTCTAAATGATATAAATCAAATGCAGAAACATTAATATAAGTCTGAAACATATACGTAGCAACATTGCTTAACCTTAAATGCCTGTGACTCTGTCTAACTATTATAGCTTGTTTGGCCAAGCTTTTTTTTTTGGGCCAAAAGTGCTTTTTGGGCCAAAAGCACTTTTAGCCAAAAATTGAGGTGTTTGGCCAAGCTTTTGGAAGCAAAAAAAATGCTTTTGAGGAGAAGCAGAAGCAGTTTTGGAGAAACAGAAAAAAGTAGCTTCTCTCCAAAAGCACTTTTTAGAAAAATACACTTAGAAGCAGCAGTTTTCAAAAGCTTGGCCAAACACTAATTACTGCTTAAAAGTGCTTTTTAAAATTAATTAGCCAAACACAAACTACTTCTCACCAAAAGCACTTTTTTAAAAAGTACTTTTGAGAAAAGCACTTCTTAAAATAAGTTGATTTTAGAAGCTTGGCCAAACGGGCTATTATTCTAGTCTATGAAGACTCTAATGAAGCACTAAAAACACTGACTATATGAAAATACTAAAGACTGTAAGGTAATGATGATGCCCCGAAAGAACTGGGGATCACCAAATAGCTAGTACGAGAATTCTAGCGCTCTGAATCGTCAACCTGTAAATCATTACCTGCATCATGAGATGCAGGCCCCAGGCAAAAAGGGACGTCAGTACATTTGAATTGCACTAGTATGTAAAGTAACTGAAAGAAAGAATTATAAATGCTAAAACTGAAACTAAGCTGATGACTGAGAATTGATAATTGATAACTGAAATGATAGCTATTGAAACTAAAATTAAAATGATAACTGATAGCTGATAACTGATAACTGATAACTCAAATGATAATGATAACTAATAACTGATAACAAATAACTGATAAATGAAATGATAACTGATTACTGAACTGAACAAAGGAAGTAAGGATATGAATGCTACCTCTTCTGAATGATGAACAACCTGTATATCTGACTAAGTTACGGCCTCGGGACCAATATGTGCACAAGCTACGACCTCAGGCCCAAGTATACGTATACATAATTACGGCCTCAGGCCCAAAAATGCATAAAGCCTCAACTACGACCTTAGTCCTAAACATACATAAAGCATAAACTACGGCCTCAGGCCCAAACATGCATCAAGCATAAACTACGACCTCAATCCCAAATACAGTTGTTCAACATCCAGGGATTTAAATTCAGGAACTGAGAATGCAATATGTGATACTGAAATACTAAATCATACCGATACTGGAATACTGAATAGGACTAGACTGAGACATGTATTCATGAACTGATTATGAAAATTGAAACTTCAACTGTTTATGACATGCTGAGTAATCTAGATTGGGACTCATAAGCATCAAACCACCCAAGTCTATATTCATTATGCACTGATTTTAAAACGTTCAGAATGAAACTCATGAACGAGTTACGAAGCTAGAGAATAAAAGTTCTGCAACTATTCAAGTAACTAGGCTTAACTATATTTTTGAGGCAGTTATGTCACGACCCCAATTCCTAAACCGGCCGTGATGGCGCCTATCGTGGAACTAGACTAGCCAACAATCGCATATTTACAGTTTCCTTCAAAATCCCAACCAAATTCAAGCATTTCATAAAATATACAGAGTTTACTAAATACATTAGGCCAATAAACAGTGCAACCAACCCCAAAACCCGGAGCTAACATGACATGAGCATCTAAGAGAGATAAGCCAAAAAGGTATACTATCATAATACAAAATCTCCGAATAAATAGCTAGATACAACAAGAAGGGAAAACAGAGATGCTGCGGACGCTGAACAGCTACCTCTATATCCCGCACTCCGGCTCCGCACGAAATAGATAGCTAATGCTCGGTATCTGCACCTGAATCTGCACATAGGGGTGCATGGAGTAATGTGAGTACGCCAACTCAGTAGTAATGAAAATAAATCAAGTCTAAGTGGCAAAAACACACACATATAAAAAAATCAATATCATCAATTCACAATATGCACAACCTTTCTTTCCAACAGTATATACATAGATATATGAAATCATCATGCCTTAAAACCAACTTCAGAAAAATCCTTTGAGAAATGTACATTTTCAACAATTTCAAACCGAAAGATTTAGTATGAAAATGAAATAAATCATAAGTAGCCCCTCGGGCAAAAGCATGAATCATAAATCGCCCCTCGGGCAGAACATCACTCAACACCTCACAGCCACTCAGTATCAGCCCCTCGGGCAACCTCACGGTCACTCATGCCTCCCAATCACTCATCACTCGATACTCAGCACTCAGAACTCAGTAGGTACCTCCGCTCACTGGGAGTGTGTACAGACTCCGGAAAGGCTCCTTCAGCCCAAGCACTAATATCAAGCCACCCCATAGCGTATCATATCCTCACAATCAGGCCCTCGACCTCACTCAGTAGAACCTCTCAAAAGCCCCTTGGGAGAATCAGTAAAACGGGGTACTCGACCCTAAACATCATTTTTAAATCTCAAAGTAGTGTAAATCAGGCTGAGTTTCGAAAATAGTAAGCACAATGTGACTGAGTGAAATCATAATTAAACAGTGAGGAAAATAGCAGTAAGAAGCCCCAAGGGGTCTAAACAGATCGGCACGAGGCCCCAAACATGGCTTATAGCCCAAATATTGCAATAATCTTTAGAACACAATTTAACATAAGGTTTTGAGTAAAATACGCAACTCATTAGTTTTCGCGGAGAGGACCGAGTCCAATCCCAAAATCAGTGCGCGCCACATACTCGTCATTCGACATGTGCACCATTCTAAAATCAGTGAGAAATATGAAGTCCGGGGTTTCATACCCTCCGGACAAGATTTATAACCATTACTTACCTCTAGCGGGCCACAATACTAGTCCGCTATGCTCTTGCCCCTCAAATTGGCTCCCGATTGCTCCGAATCTAACCAAAACCAGTTTAACATCATCAATATATACTAAAGGAACACAACCCAATCGAAAACTATCAATTTATACAAAAATCTCGAAATTCGGCCAAACCCGAGCCCCGGGCCCACGTCTCNCACGATTCTACACATACCAAAAACACCATAATCAGACCACAATTGCCTACCCAAATTGCCAAAAGAAATTTTCAATCCTCCACCCATTTTTCCCAACCTTATTTCTACTTTAATCCTTCAATTTACATGCCTAATCCGAACAAAATAGCATAGAAATGACTTTAATAACCCGGGAACTTACTTCCACAGAAGACCCACACATTCTCTCTTCAAATTGCCTTCAAATGAGCTCCAACCGCATGCAACAATGGTGAAATAACTAAAATTTCACGGCGGCTTCTTTTATACTGTTCTGCGAGCAAATTCCGCGCCTGCGGAGCTTTAATCGCACCTGCGGACCTGCGGTCCCGGGTGCGCACCTACGAAATCCCACTAACGGACCAATTCTCGCACCTGCGACCTCTTCTTCGCACCTGCGGCTTCGCAGGTGCGGCGAACTCTTCGCACCTGCGGACTCCTCCTGTCTAGCCTCCCTTCGCACCTGCGCATGGCCTTTCGCACCTGCGACGTAGCACCTGCGGCTACCCATCCGCAGGTGCGGCCAACACCAAAAACTTACACCAGCAGCCATTTGCTGCAATTTTCCAAGTTCAAAACTCCGCCAACCATCTGAACTCAATCCCGAGCCCCTCGGGGCCCTAACCAACATACCAACGCACCCCATAACATTATTCAAACTTAGTCAAGCCTTAGAAACACCAAAAACAACATGAAAACACCAAAATTACATCAAATTCAAGCCTATGAACTTTGAAACTTCCAACTTTCGCCAACGACGCCGAAAGCAACCAAAACACCTCCGATTGACCTGCAATTTTTCACACGTATATAGAATGACATTACAGACCTGTTCCAACTTCCGGAATCCCATTCCGACCCCGATAGCCTATTTTCCACTGCCGACCGGTAATCACCAAAAACTAACTTTCGCCAATTCAAGTCTAATTCTACACCAGACATCAAAACTTCATTCCGAACACACTCCTAAGTTCCAAATCACCTAACAAAGCTATCTGAGCCATAAAATCCACATTCCGAGGTCGTTCACCAATAAGTCAACTCTTAGTTGACCTTTTTCAACTATTAGGCTACTTTAGGAGACTAAATGCCTCAATTATCACCATGACCACTCCGGACCCAAACCAACTGACCCAACACAACATAAACAAGCTAAGAAATATATGATAAAGCAGAAATGGGGGAAACGGGGTAAATCTCACGGAACGACCAGCCTGGTCGTTACATCCTCCCCCTCTTAAACAAATGTTCGTCCTCAAACGGGTCTAGAAAGATACCTGGAGTCTCGAATAAGTGAGGATATATGTCCCGCATCTCCCGCTCGGTCTCCCAAGTGGCACCCTCCACCGGATGCACTAAACCTTCACTGAAACTATATCCTTAGACCTCAGCTTTCTTACCTGTCGACCCAAAATAGCCACTGGCTCTACCTCATATGACATATCACCCTCGAGTTGAACTGTGCTGAAGTCCAAAACATGAGACGGGTCACCAACATACTTCCAGAGCATCGAAACATGGAACACCAGATGAATACTCGATAAACTGGGATGCATAGCAAGCCTATAAGCCACCTCCCCAACCCTCTGAAGCACCTCAAATGGCCCAATGAACCTGGGACTCAGCTTTCCCCTCTTCCCGAATCTCATAACACCCTTCATGGGCGACACCTTCAGTAACACCTTATCCCTAACCATGAAAGACACATCTCGGACCTTCCGGTCCGCATAACTCTTCTTCCTAGACTGTTCTGTGCGTAGCCGCTCCTGAATCAACTTCGCCTTACCCAACGCATCCTGACCCAATAACCTAGCCTTGACCGGCTCAAACCAACCAACCGGAGATCTGCACCTCCTACCATATAAAGCCTCATACGGAGCCATCTGGATACTCGACTGTAACTGTTATTATATGCAAACTCCGCTAGTGGCAGAAATTGGTCCCATGAACCAGCAAGGTCAATCACACAAGCACGCAACATATCCTCCAAAATCTGAATGGTACGCTCTGACTGCCCGTCGGTCTGAGGATGAAACGTTGTGCTCAACTCGACCTGAGTACCCAACTCTCTCTGTACGACTCTCCAAAACTGAGATGTGAACTGCGTACCTCTGTCGAAAATGATAAAAACTGGAACCCCATGCAATCGGACAATCTCCCTGATATAAATCTCAGCTAACCGCTCCGAAGAATAAGTAGTACCAATAAGAATGAAGTGCGCGGACTTGGTCAGCCGATCCACAATAACCCATATAGAATCGAACCTCNAGAATACCGCGAGCTATGGGCCTCGACTATAATCAAATCCCGAAGCCCATCTACATTGGGCACGCAAATCCGGCCCTGCATCCTCATGACTCCATCATCACCAATAACCACATCCCTAGCATCACCACGACGGACCCTGTCCTGAAGAACAAGCAAATGTGGATCATCATACTGGCGTGCTCTAATATGATCATATAGAGAAGACCTGGAGGCTACACAAGCCAATACCCGGAGGGGCTCTGATAGATCCAATCTCACCAACTGACCCGCTAAGGCTTGAACATCAAGGGATAATGGCCGCTCTGCTATTAGAAGGTAGGCTAGACTCCCCAAACTCTCTGCTCTGCGACTCAGGGCATCGGCCACTACATTGGCCTTCCCCGGATGATATAAGATAGTGAGGCCATAATCCTTGAGAAGCTCCAACCACCTCCTATAACGCAAATTCAAGTCCTTTTGCCTCAGCAGATACTGCAAACTACGATGATCAGTGAAAATCTCACACTACACTCCATACAAATAATGCCGCCAAATCTTCGAGGCATGAACAATGGCAGCTAACTCAAGATCATGCACTGGATAATTCTTCTCATGCACCTTCAACTGTCTAGACGCGTAGGCAATCACCCTATCGTCCTGCATCAATACCGCTCCCAAACCAACTCTAGAAGCATCACAATAGACTGTGTAAGAACCCGGACCAGTAGGCAAAACTAGTACCGGATCTGTGATCAATGCTGAATTGAGCTTCTGAAAGCTCTCCTCACACTCATCAGACCATCTGAATGGAGCACCCTTCTGGATCAATCTGGACAAAGGCGAAGTAATAGAAGAGAATCTCTCCACAAAGCGACGGTAATATCCCGCCAAACCAAGGAAACTCCTAATCTCTATAGCTGAGGACGGCCTGGGCCAACTCTGCACCGCCTCATCTTCTTCGGATCAACCTGAATACCTTCACTAGACACCACGTTCCCCAAGAAAGCTACTGAACCAATCCAAAATTCACACTTGGAGAATTTTACATAAAGCTTCTCCTCCCTCAACCACTGTAACATAACTCTCAAATGCTGAGCATGCTCTTCCTGACTACGAGAATAAACCAGGATGTCATCAATGAACATAATGACGAAAGAATCAAGGTATGGCTGAAACACACTGTTCATCATTTGCATGAACGCAACTGGGGCATTGGTTAGCCCAAATGACATAACCAGGAACTCATAATGAGTATATATTGTCCTGAAAGCAGTCTTCGGAATGTCTGGCCCCCGAATCTTCAACTGATGATAACCGGAACGCAAGTCAATCTTGGAAATACTCTGGCACCCTGCAACTGATCAAACAAGTCACCTATACGAGGTAAGGGATATCGGTTCTTCACCGTAACTCTGTTCAGCTGCCGATAGTCAATACATATACGCATGGACCCATCATTCTTCTTCTTCACGAACAACACCGGTGCACCCCAAGGTGACACACTAGGCCGAATGAACCCCTTATCTAGGAGTTCCTGAAGCTATTCCTTCAATTCTTTTAGCTCCGCTGGTGCCATACGATAAGGTGGAATAGAAATAGGCTGGGTGCCTGACCCTAAGTCAATACCAAAATCAATGTCCCTGTCAGGTGGCATGCCTGGCAGGTCTGCAGGAAACACGTCCGGAAAGTCACAGACCACAGGAATTGAATCAATAGCGGGAGTCTCACCACTGACATCCCTCACAAAATCCAGATAAGATAAACACCTTTTCTCAACCATGCGCTGAGCCTTCAGGTAGGAAATCAACTGGCTAGGCATATACTCAGAAGAACCTCTCCACTCAACCCTCGAACACCCTGGCATAGCTAAGGTCACGGTCTTAGCGTGATAATCAAGAATAGCATGACACGGAGATAACCAATCCATGCCCAATATCACATCAAAATCGACCATGCTGAGTAACAGTAGGTCCACTCGGGTCTCTAGACCCCCAATAGATATCATGCACGATCGATACACACGGTCCACAATAACAGTATCGCCCACCGGAGTCGACACATGAATAGAGGTGACTAGAGACTCACAGGGCATATCAAGAAAACGAGCAAAATATGAAGAAACATTGGAATATGTAGAACTAGGGTAAAATAAAGCCAAGGCATCTCGGCAACAGACTGAGACAATACCTGCGATCACGGAATCTGAGGCCATAGCATCTGGCCTAGCTGGAAACGCATACATGCGGGCCTGACCTCCCCCTGCTCGACCTCCCCTCTGGGGCGGCTTCTGGCTGACTAACTACCACCCCTGGCTGCCTGGGCGGGTTGTGAAGTAGCTGGAGCTGAAGTCGAGGGCTGGTCCCTCTGCTGAGAAGAACCACCGGGACGACGGGGACACTGCCTCCACATGTTCCCGAAATCTCCACACTCAAAACAACTCCCTGGAGCTGGAGGCGGGGACTGATAGAAACCCCTGGCACCAGAACGGCCACTGGAAGACTCATGCATAAGAGAGCTCTGAATTAGGGGTTCCCGAGCTGCACTATGTGATGGGAGGGAAACAAATGAAGTACGGCCTGACTGAGAACCACGGGGACCATGCCCTGATGATGCACCACTATACGCTGGGGGGGCTGACTGAGGAGGCCTGAATGAACGACCCCTACCCTGCTGAAACTGCCCCCTAAAGGGAGCACCACTAGAAATGCCCGATCCACGAGGTCTCTTGGCCTCCCTCTCCTCCCGCTCCTGGCAGCGAACCGACTCAATATCTCGAGCTATGTCAACAACCTACTCGAATGAAGCACCTGATACTCTCTCCCGAGTCATAAATAGCCGGAGCTGATAAGTAAGACCATCTACAGGCCTCCTCACCCTCTCCCTATCAGTAGGGACAATCTCAGAAGCATGCCTAGCCAACTCGAAAAACCTCATCTCGTACTGAGTAACTGATAACTCTCCCTGGCGTAGCTGCTCAAACTGTCTGCTCCGCTCTGTGGGACTAAGGAACATACTTCTCCAAAAAGATCGTGGAGAACTGCTGCCAGGTGAGAGGTGCTGAACCAACCAGCCTACGCCTCTCGAATGACTCCCACCAAGTAAAGGCAGCACCCGCAAACTGAAATGTAACAAATGAGACCCCACTGGTCTCCAAAATACCCACAGTACATAGTATCCTCTGGCACTTATCTAGAAACCCCTGGGCATCCTTGCCCTCTGTACCGTTGAAAGTCGGAGGCTGAAGTTTGCTGAACCTCTCCAACCTGCGCTGCTCGTCCTCAGTCATAGCAGGGACCATATAATCCTAGACCGGAGCAAGTGGCTGAGCTGGGGCTGCTCCTGGTGCCTGAATACCCCGTACCGCCTGCTCAGGTGTCCGGGCAGCTGGAGTCTGATTGCCTCCCCCGACCTGAGCTGTGGTGGCAGTAGAAGACATGGAGACTGCCTGAGCCAAACTGGTGCACACCGTCAATATCTGAGACAGGGTCTCCTGAAGACCCGGAATGACAATAGGCACTGCCGGTGCCTGAGCCTGTCACGCTGGAGCATCATCGGCAGGAACCTAATCCTGAACGAAAAGGGGATCCCGTGGTACTGTCTCGGCTGCTGCGCGGGTTGGCCCCCTACCTCTACCACGACCTCGACCGCGGCCTCGACCTCTCGCTGGTCTAGCTGGTGTCTTGTCACCCTGATCGTTATTGCGTGTCCTCACCATCTGTGAGAGAATGAAACAACGTAAGTTTAGATTTCAAGAATCAATAGATTAGCACGAAAGAGTTCAAGAAAGATCGAAATGTTTCCTAAGAGTTCTGCAGCCTCTCGAAGATAAGTACAGACATCTCCGTACCGATGCACAAGACTCTACTAAACCTACTCATGACCGTTGATTCCTATGTAACCTAGGCTCTGATACCAAACTGTCACGACCCCAAATCCTAAACCGGCCGTGATGGCGCCTATCGTGGAACTAGGCTAGCCAACAATCACATATTTACAGATTCCTTCAAAATCCCAACCAAATTCAGGCATTTAATAAAATATGCAGTGTTTACTAAATACATAGGCTAATAAATAGTGCAACCAACCCCAAAACCCGGAGCCAACATGTCATGAGCATCTAAGATAGATAAGCCAAAAAGGTATACTATCATAATACAAAATCTCCGAATAAATAGCTAGATACAACAAAAAGGGAAAGCAGAGATGCTGCGGACGCTGAACAGCTACCTCTATATCCCGCACTCCGGCTCCGCGGTATCTGTACCTGAATCTGCACATAGGGGTGCAGGGAGTAATGTGAGTACGCAACTCAATAGTAATGAAAATAAATCAAGTCTAAGCGGCAAAAAAACACATATAAAAAAAAATCAATATCATCAATTCACAATATGCAATGCCTTTTTTTCCAACAGTATATACATAGATATATGAAATCATCATACCTTAAAACCAACTTCAGAAAAATCCTTTGAGAAATGTACATTTTCAACAATTTCAAACCGAAAGATTTAGTATGAAAATGAAATAAATCATAAGTAGCCCCTCGGACAAAAGCATGAATCATAAATCGCCCCTCAGGCAAAACATCACTCATCACCTCACAGCCACTCAGTATCAGCCCCTCAGGCAACCTCACGGTCACTCATGCCTCCCAATCACTCATCACTCGACACTCAGCGCTCAGCACTCAGTAGGTAACTGCGCTCACTGGGGGTGTGTACAGACTCCGGAAGGGCTCCTTCAGCCCAAGCGCTAATATCAAGCCACCTCGTGACGTATCATATCCTCATAATCAGGCCCTCGGCCTCACTTAGTAGAAACTCTCAAAAGCCCCTCGGGAAAATCAGTAAAACGGGGTACTCGACCCAAAACATCATTTTTAAATCTCAAAGTAGTGTAAATCAGGCTGAGTTTCGAAAATAGTAAGCACAATGTGACTGAGTGAAATCATCAATAAACAGTGAGGAAAATAGCAGTAAAAAGCCCCCAAGGGGTCTAAACAGATCGGCACGAGGCCCCAAACATGTCTTATAGCCCAAATATTGCAATAATATTTAGAACACAATTTAAAATAAGGTTTTGAGTAAAATACGCAACTCATTAGTTGCCGCGGAGAGGACCGAGTCCAATCCAAAAATCAGTGCGCGCCACATACGCGTCAGGACAAGATTTATAACCATTACTTACCTATAGCGGGCCACAATACTAGTCCGCTATGCTCTTGCCCCTCAAATTGGCTCCCGATTGCTCCGAATCTAACCAAACCAGTTTAACATTATCAATATATATTAAAGGAACACAACCCAATCAAAAACTATCAATTTATACAAAAATATCGAAATTCGGCCAAACCCAAGCCCCGGGCCCACGTCTCGGAATTCAATAAAATTTACATCACTAGAAATCTCGTCCTCCCACGATTCTACACATACCAAAATCACCACAATCGGACCACAATTGCCTACCCAAATTGCCAAAAGAATTTTCAATCCTCCACCCATTTTTCCCAACCTTATTTCTACTTTAATCCTTCAATTTACATGACTAATCCGAACAAAATAGCATAGAAATGACTTTAATAACCCGGGAACTTACCTCCACTGAAGATCCACGAATTCTCTCTTCAAATTGCCTTCAAATAATCTCCAACCGCATGCAACAATGGTGAAATAACTAAAATTTCACGGAGGCTTCTTTTATACTGTTCTTGCCAACAAATTCCGTGCATGTGGAGCTTTAATCACACCTGCGGACCCGCACCTACGGTCCCAGGTGTGCACCTATGAAATCCCACTAACGAACCAATTCTCGCACCTGCAAACTCTTCTCCGCACCTGCGGCTTTGCAGGTGCGGCCAACTCTTCGCACCTGCGGACTCCTCCTGCCTAGCCTCCTTTCGCACCTGTGACATCGCACCTGCAGCTACCCATCCATAGGTTCCGCCAACACCAGAAACTTACACCAGCAGCCATTTGCTGCAATTTTCCAAGTTCAAAAAGTGCGCCAACAATCCAAAATAAATCCCGAGCCCCTCTCCAACCAAACATACCAACACACCCCATAGCATTATTCAAACTTAGTCGAGCCTTCGAAACACCAAAAACAGCATGAAAACACCAAAATTACATCGAATTCAAGCCTATGAACTTTGAAACTTCCAACTTTCGCCAACGATGCCGAAACCAACCAAAACACCTCCGATTGACCTGAAATTTTGCACACATATCCAAAATGACATTACAGACCTGTTCCAACTTCCGGAATCCCATTACGACCCCGATATCCTATTTTCCACTGCCAACCAAAAATCGCCAAAAACTAACTTTAGCCAATTCAAGCCTAATTCTACACCGGATATCAAAACTTCATTCTGAACACACTCCTAAGTTCCAAATCACCTAACGAAGCTATCCGAACATAAAATCTGCATTCCGAGGTCGCTCACCAATAAGTCAACTCTCAGTTGACCTTTTTCAACTATAAGGCTACTTTAGGATACTAAATGCCTCAATTCTCAACATGACCACTCCGGACCCAAACCAACTGACCCAACACAACATAAACAAGCTAAGAAATATATGATAAAGCAAAAATGGGGGAAACAGGGTAAATCTCATGGAACGACCGGCCAGGTCGTTACAAGTTAGTAACGTGGTAAAAGAAAATAGTGTAGGGAGAATCATTAACATTCCCAAACATAGAAAGTTAGCCTCTCATACCTTAACTTCCTACTCTTGAGTATAAAACAACATTCGCCAACCCTTTCAACTTTAATCTATAACAATACAAGTCAACGGGATTCCATATTAGCTATGATACTCATGTTTTGGTCACTTAAGCATTTTATCAAACACTTGATAAGAATAAAGCTTCATAGTCCGTATTAATGGTGTTTCTACACCCAATAATCCATTCTCTTGCTCTAGATAAATTCTAAAGTCTCAAATGGTTATAATCAACATCATTCTTTATCATCTACAAGGTAAACAACACCCTTAACCAATAATCAACAACCCAAACCTATAACTGTTCCTGCTTTTCTATCAAACCCATCAACTCATATCTCATGAACTAGAGTCTATAATCATTAATCCAATGTTAGAATCAATTACAGGGTGAATACATTACCTTTTTGAAGTTCAATCCCCTTGAATTCGAGTTCTAGGGTTCCGTCTCTCAACAATGATGTCCCAATCGAATATCTAATGATATGGAGGGTTTACCCATGTTAATAAGATGTTGGGAAATTGAAATTAACTTATAATCACCATTAGAACTTACCTAGGAAGGTGGAGGGACCTTTAAGGAGTTAGGTTTTTTGAGAGCTCCCCTTCCTAGAGCAAGTTTTTGTGTTTTGGGGGTGTGGGGGACGAAGTAGGGCTTTAAAATGATCCCCCAAGTGTGCCCCCCGTGCACCTGAAGGCCTGAACACGCACCTAACCGTACAATATGGCAGTAGCACTGCCTCAAGTGCGCCCTCCGGGCGTGCACCTGTGCGCGCATATTGTGCACAGTTCTGTAAAACGCACATAATATTTTTCACAGAGATCCATTCAGGCTCCACAATATATCGTTGGAAATCTATTTTAAAGGCCTAAAACTTTTGTGTTTTGAGTTTTCCCAAATTCATTACTCATTTTCACTAAATCTCGCTGGAAGACGGACCTTTTTGTAAACTTAGTCGATTTTGTCGAATCTTATGCACCTCACTCTCCATCTTGATTCTAAAACAACTATTTCCACCCATCCTCATCCCAATGGAACTTCACATGTCTAAAATGTAACATTACTACTCATTTAACACATCCATACCTAAGCCAAATTTACGGGGTGTTACAAAATATTTGGGGAAAATACAGAATACATTGTATTTAAAAAGAAAGAATACAATCAAACCTTATTAGATATGTGACGAAATGCAAAATACCACTATGTTTACACTTAAAAACTAAATAATACATTCAAATCCTTTCAAAAATACACTGTATTTACACTTTAAATAAAGAATATAGTCAAATCCAGTCAAATCTCCGACGAGAATACAAAAATATTGTATTTATACTAAAAACAAAGAATACAGTCAAATTCGGTCAAATCCCCGACGAGATATATTATATTTAAAAATAGAGAATACAATCGAATCCCATCAGCTCTCCGACGAAAATACAAAAAACACTGTAGATCTCTGACGAAATACAAAATACAGTGTATTTTTACAATAAGTTTGCAGCGTGAAAGGTAGTGGAAGAGAAAGAGGTTGCTTCTTTTCTGGCGGGAAAAGCAGTGGTGGAGGAATAAATTTGTAACGACCCGACCGGTTGTTTTGATAATTAGTGTCCCGTTTGGTGGCTTAAGGTCTCGAGCAGCTTCGTATTATGTTTTATGACTTGCGTGTATGGCCGAGTTCAGTTTTCGGATGATTCTGGATCAATTTGGAAGAAGAATTCCTATTTTAGAAGCTTAAGTAGTAAGAGTTGACTAGAGCTTTGAATTTTGTGTAGACGACTCTGAAATGGCATTTTAAGGATTTTAACGGCTTTTTATGGTGATTTTAGACTTAAGCGTGCGTCCGGATTTGGATTTGGAAGTCCATAGGATAATTTGAAGCATTTCGACAAAATTTGGAAAACTGAAGTTTTGGAGGGTTGAGAGGTTTGATCGAGAGTTGACTTTGGTGATATCGAGGTCGGAATGCTATTTCGAGAGTTGGGTTATCTCCGTTATGTTATTTGGGACTTGCATGCAAAATTTGGCGTCATTCTTGGTTGATTTGATATGCTTCGGCACGCGTTTTGGAAGTTGGATGATTTAA
Organism: Nicotiana knightiana; assembly: GCA_005239525.1. Taxonomy (NCBI): domain Eukaryota; kingdom Viridiplantae; phylum Streptophyta; class Magnoliopsida; order Solanales; family Solanaceae; genus Nicotiana; species Nicotiana knightiana. The sequence goes on from ML369164.1 coordinate 137,924, forward strand.
AACTTCATAAGTTAGATTCGAGTTGCGATTCATAGTTTCGACATTGTTTGATGTGATTTTGGACCTTAAGCGGCTTCGTGTTATGTTATGGAACTTGTCATTATGTTTTGACGGGGTCCCAAGGGTCCCGGGTGTGTTTCAGACGAGCTTCAGATCATTTTCATGTTTTGGGTCAGGTCTAGTTTTGGTGCTTCGCACCTGTGACATTTTAGAGCGCTGGTGCGGCTCCACTTCTGCGTGAGCCTGGTCTCTTCCTCGATCATAGTGGCCTGGGAGGAAGCTCGCTTCTACGGTGATTGGCACGTAGGTGCGATGGCCGCTTTGCGATCGCATACGCGAAGTGGTCCACTTCTGCGGCTGTTTGTGCGCTTCTACGGAGTTGCAGATGGGAGTAGGTCCGGCCACTGGGATGGCTAGTAGGCTTCGCAAATGCGAGAGCGCATATGCGCTTCCTTGTCTGCAAATGCGAAAATTCTGGGCAGAATCATATAATTCGAGGGTTTGGCCATTTTCACCATATTTTGAGTTCTAGACCTCAATTTTGGGAGATGTTTGTGGGATTTTCAAGCAACTCATTGGGGTAAGTGTTCTCTACCCGAATCTTGTTATATTTCATGAATCCATCACTATTTTCATCATTTAATTAGTGAATTAAGTTGGAAATTTGGAGAAAACTTGTAGAAACCTTTCAAAGTGTAAAATGATGATTTGAAGGACGAATTGATGCCAAAAATTGATAATTTTTGTATGGTTGAACTCGTGTTGGAATAGGTGTTCGGGTTTTGTAAATTTTATCGGGTTCCAAGGTGCGGGCCCGGGGTTTGATTTTTGGGTTGACTTTTCAGTTTTTGTTATTGATTGAGGCTTTATTATCCGAAATTACATCCTATGAGTTTTATTTATGATTTGAAGTTATTTTGTCTAGATTTGAGCCGTCCGGAGGTTGTGTCACTCGAGAGGGCCATTTTAGAGTATCAGTCTAGCTTCTTTGAGGTAAGTATCGTGCTTAACTTGTGTGAGTTTTACCTTGTGCAAATTATGGGGATCTTTTCTTATGTATCGTTCATTTCTCTTCTCTTATTCGTTGGCCCGAACTGTGATAGAACATTTGCATAAGAATACATGTAATTTATTACCCTATCGGTTTAGGAAGATGAACACTGATGTTACTGACCATTTATACGTACTCCATATACTTGTTTTCTATGTGAGAATTATTCTATTGGCACGTGAGTCGTCCATGCCGTTATTAGTTGTAATGAGGGCACAAGATGCTAAGTGATTAGGGTTCACGAATTGGGACCCGTGAATTATGAGTTTTGAGGATTGGTACTTCATGGTGATTATGGATAAGCTTGGTGTGAGAGCGGTTATTCCTATTGAGTTGCTACCTGTTTTTTCCTTATTTGGATCCACCGAATTTAAACTGTGTCCAGCTTGCTATATGTGTTATTACTTATTGTGTCCAGTTGCTAATTGTTGCTTCTAGTTCCTCTTGCAAGCATCGTATTATTGTTGTTATCATGCCTAGCTTTATAGAGAGATCGTACCCTGCTATTTCTACACCTATACTTGTTCAGGTTATTTAGTCCAGTGGATGTCTTGACTGTCTCTCGTCACTACTTCACCGAGGTTAGTCTTGATACTTATTGGGTACCGCTATGGTGTACACATACTATAGTTCTGCACATTTTGTGCAAATTCAGTTATTTCGGAGTTGATCGGTCGCTAGCTAGCTGTACTGATCTTACTTTTGAGACTCAAGGTAAACCTGCTACTACTTTCGCAGGCGTCAGAGTCACTTTATGATCTTGTACTTGCACTATTTTATCTCTATTTTGAAATAGTCATATTTGTAGGTTTTCTAACAAACTCAGTAGAGCTTATGACTTGTACTACCGGTTTTCGGATTGTAAGTGTTGTATAGAGGTTTCTATTTCATATTTATCAGCCGTTGGTTAAATTTAGCTATTAATTCAGTAAGTGTTAGGCTTACCTAATCTTAGAGACTAGGTGTCGTCACGGCATCCTACAGAGGAAAAAAAGGTCGTGACAAGTAGGTATCAAAGCTCTAGGTTCATAAGTTTTACGAGTCATAAGCGAGTTTATTAGTGTCTTGTGGATCGGTATGGAGACATCTGTACTTGTCTTCGAAAGGCTACAACACTATTAGGACAATTACACTTCTTTCATTCCTATAGCGCGAGTTTATTGATCTTGGAGTTTGAGCTTTTATCATCTTATTATCTCACAGATGGTGAGGACACGAGCTGCAGTTACTGATGACGTTGCATACGGAGCAAGTGTCGCTAGGGGATGGGGCAGAGGTAGAGGTAGAGGTCGAATAAGAGCACGTGTCACAACTAGGGCACCTACCAAAGCAGCAGTTGAGGAGCCGCCAGTAGCTCCGATTGGGGGATAGGTACGGGAGGCGCCTGTTATTACCCCGGACCGGTTGTTTTGAGAATTAGCGTCCCGTTCAGTGTCTTAAAGTCTCGAGCAACTTTGTATTATGTGTTATGACTTGTGTGTATGGCCGAGTTCTGTTTTCGGATGATTCAGGATCAATTTGGAAGAAGAATTCCTGTTTTAGAAGCTTAAGCAGTAAGAGTTGACTAGAGCTTTGAATTTTGTGTAGGCGAACATGAAATGGCATTTTGAGGATTTCAACGGCTTTTTATGGCAATTTTTTACTTAGGCGTGCGTCTGGATTTTGATTTGGAGGCCGTAGGCTAATTTGAAGCATTTCGACAAAAAATGGAAAGTTAAAGTTTTGGAGGGTTGAGAGGTTTGACCGAGAGTTGATTTTGGTTATATCGGGGTCGTAATGTGATTACGAGAGTTGGGTTAGCTCCATTATGTCATTTTGTACTTGCATGCAAAATTTGGCGTCATTCCGGGTTGCTTTGATATGTTTTGGCACGAGTTTTGGAAGTTGGAAGATTTAAAATTTCATAAGTTCGATTCGAGTTGCTATTCGTAGTTTCGATGTTATTTGATGTGATTTGGGACCTTGATCAAATCTGTATTATGTTGTGGAACTTGTTGGCATGTTTTGACGGGTCATGGGAGGCCCGAGTGTGTTTCAAACGAGCTTCAGATTATTTTTCATGTTTTGGGTCAGGTCTGGTTCTGGTGCTTCGCACCTGTGGCATTTTGGAGCGCTGGTGCGGCTCTGCTTCTGCGTGATCCTGGTCGCTTCTGTGATCACACTGTCCTGGGAGGAAGCTCGCTTCTGCGGTGATTTGCACACAGGTGCGATGACCGCTTTTGCGGTCCAGCGATCGCATTTGCCAAGTTGTCCGCTTTTGGGGAGTCGTAGGTGCGACTCATTTTGCGCAGGTGCGGCCACTAGGCTGGCTAGTAGGGTTCGAAAATGCAAACATTTTCTCGCAAATGCAAGAGCGGAGATGCGCTTCCTTTTCCGCAAATGCGGAAGTTCTGGGAAAAATCATATAAGTCGATCGTTTGGCCTTTTTCATCATATTTTATGTTCTAGACCTCGGTTTTGGGACATGTTTTGTAGGATTTTCAAGAAACTCATTGGGGTAAGTGTTCTCTACCCAAATCTTGTTATATTTCATGAATCCATTGCTGTTTTCATCATTTAATTAGTGAATTAAGTTGGAAAATTGGGGAAAATTTGTAGAAACCTTTCAAAATGTAATATAATGGTTTGAAGGATGAATTGATGCAGGAAATTGATAATTTTGGTATGGTTGAACTCTTGTGGGAATGGGTATTCAGGTTTTTTAAATTTTATAGGATTCAAAGGTGCGAGGCCAGGGTTTGACTTTTGGGTTGGCTTTTTAATTTTTATTAGATTAAGGCTTTATTATCCGGAATTATGTCCTACAAGTTTCATTTATGATTTGAAGTTATTTTGGATAGATTTGAGTCGTCCGGAGGTTGTGTCACTCGAGAGGCCATTTTAGAGTATCGGTCTAGCATCTTTGAGGTAAGTGTCTTGACTAATTTTGTGTGGGGGAGCTACCCCTTACGATTTGATTTTTTGGTACTAATTGTGACGTGTGAAGTCCGTGTACGCGAGGTGACGAGTACCTGCTCGAGCTTATTTGTGGAAATTTGACCGTTTTAGGGATCTTAGGTTCTTATGTTCATTAGATGTGAAGTTGTTTTAGCATGTTAAATTCTCCATTTACTAAATTTACCCTTACGTGTATTATTTGGAATTAATTGATTCATGTTTTACCCTTGTCGCCAATTAAACGCTTATGTGCCTTGAGGATATTGCCATGCTATCGTTTTCGTAGTTGCTTATCCTTAATTAAAGTTATTATTATTCTTTCCGTAATTGCTTATCCTTAAATGAGGTTATCTTTTCCGTAAGTTGTTTATCCTTAATTGAATTTGTTGTATCTCTTTTGTAATTGCTCAACCCTAAATGAAGTTTAGTTATTCGTTATCATAGTTGGCTTATCCTTATTTGTAATTATTGACTCATGTTACCTTCCTTGTGGTCGAATTATACTTTTGTTGTATCATTATTACATATTATTTCTCCCTTGTTGAGTTATTCTTGTTGAGACTAGTATTCTCTGTTGTGTCTTTCTTTGTGAGCTCGTTCTACTATTTCTTTGTGTTCCAAAGTTCTTGACTTGATTTACTTGCTGTATTCTCGTGTCATTGTTGTTGTTGTTGTTGCTGTTGTACTTGTTGTTGTTGAGTCGAGGGTTATGCGTGGTTATGGTATTGAAACTGTTTCGAGGAAATGTTATGGAATATGGGCACGTGTTGTGAAGGTCATTTTATGGTGTCGTTATGTTTTGGCACGTGATATTGTTGGGAGGATTTGTTCGGGTGTTTGCACAAGGTTTCGGCCGTGCTATTGTTACTAATATTATTGCACAATCGGCGTGACAATGCAGGCTATATCTCTGTGTTTGCGCATGTGGCGAGATAAGGTGGGTATATTATTATGTGCGTGCGGTGAGACAAGGTAGGCATTTACTTTATTATTGCGTACGTGGCGAGACAAAGTGGGCTATGTTGGGAAATGATTTGTGATAACTTGTGATGGCCTAAGGCATTGTTGTTGTTGTTGATATTTGTGTAACGGCGTGCCTAACTTGTGTAAGTTTTACCTTGTTGAAAATTGTGGGGATCTTTTCTTATGTGCCGTTCATTTCTCTACTCTTACTCATTAGCCCAGCTGTGATAGAGCACTTGAACAAGCATACACGTAATTTATCACCCTATTGGTTTTGGAAGATGAACACTGATGATACTGACCATTTATACGTACACTGTCTACGTGTCTTCTATGTGAGAATTTTTCTATTGGCACATGAGTCATCTGTGCAATTATATGTTGTAATAAGGACACAAGATGCCAAGTGATTAGGGTTCACGAATTGGGACCCGTGAATTGTGAGTTTTGAGGTTTGGTACTTCGTGGTGATTATTGGATAAACTTGGTGTGAGAGCGATTATTCCTGTTGAGTTGCTACTTGTTTTTCCCTTATTTGGCTCCACCAAATTTAAATTGTGTCCAGCTTGCTCTATAGTATTATTACTTGTTGTGTCCAATTGCTAATTGTTGCTTCTAGTTTCTTTTGCAAGCATCATATTATTGTTGTTATCTTGCCTAGCTTTATAGAGAGATCGTACCCTGCTATTTCTATACCTATACTTGTCCAAGTTATTTAGTCTAGTGGGTATCTTGACTGTCCCCCGTCACTACTGCACCGAGGTTAGTCTTGATACTTACTGGGTACTGTTGTGGTGTAATCATACTACACTTCTGCATATTTTGTGCATATAGGTATTTCTGAGTTGGTCGGTCGCTAGCTAGCTGTACGGATCTTGCTGTGAAGACTCAAGGTGAACCTGATGCTGCGTTCGCAGGCCTTGGAGTCACCTTATGATTTTATACTTGCATTATTTTATCTCTATTTTGAAACAGTTGTATTTGTAGGTTTTCTAGCAAACTCAGTAGAGCTTATGACTTGCACTATCGATTTTTGGATTGTAAGTGTTGTATAGAGATTTCTATTACATATTTGTCAGTCGCTGGTCAAATTTTGCTATTAATTTAGTAAGTGTTAGGTTACCTAGTCTTAGAGACTAGGTTCCGTGATGGCATCCCATGTAGGGAAAATAGGGCCGTGACAAAATTTTCGGTCAGATGAATACACTTAACTGTGGGATACAAAGAAGGAAAAGAAGCCATGGATTCCGGCATCTCCGTTAGATCCAGATCTAGTGACGCCTCTGATCTTCGTCTTCCATTATTTTCGCTGCCAGTAATAGACCTCCCAGAGATCAGGTCTCCGACCAAGCTTCCCTTAGCTACTTTGAAACAACACATTTCACACTGCGACTTCATGATTTTCAGATCTAGATATGATGTTGTAGATAAGATAAGGGAATAGAGAGAGAGAGGCGGGGGTTTGGATCTGATGGTGGAGATGAGAGAAGGGAAGAGCGAGAGAGAGAGAAAGATGACTATTTGGTTGGGATCCGGCAGAGCTTCGCTGGAGAATATAACTGCCATCGATGTAGTTGGACAACGACTATGCTGAGGGCGAAGAGAGAGGAAAAAAGGGAGAGAGAGTTCAGGGAGAAGAGAGAGAGGGTTGAAGGAAAAGATTGATTGTCACACCTCCTTTTTCCTGAAAGGGGATATGCGGGAGTTTTTCCAATTTAAGTGACATTAATCGAATTGGGGTTACTTTTTTTATTTTTCAGAGCACCACTTGGAATAATTATATGGTGTTCCAAGTCACCGGTTTATTTTAAATCCCAAATCGAGGAAGTTTGATTCCGTTTAAAGTCTGCGAAACCAGAAGACCGGGTAAAGAATTCTGTTAACCCAGGAGAAGGTGTTAGGCATTTTCGGATTCCGTGTTTCTAGCACGATTGCTTAATGATTCATACTTGGCTTATTTGATCTAATTACTCATTTTAAGACCTATGTATATTTAGCTTTTACCACTTCTAATTACTTGATTAATCGCATTTAAAGAATTATCTTAATGTGAGTTACGCGTACGTATACCTGTTTAGTTTGGTGTATCAAAAATCATGTCACGCGTACGTGTACACAACTAATAACACTTTATTGTTATTAAAAAAGCTTGACCAAAATAGCGCGAACGCGTACCTTGATTTATTTTGAGAATCGTAATTATGTCACGCGAACGTGTACACAATCATGATAGTAGATTAAAATCGCGTCTAAAGCAAACTACGAGTATTTTTATTTTCTTATTTATCTTATTTACACGACAAAGATAAAGATATATGTGCGGTGGTAATTATCAGCTTTGGGCGTGACAGATCGACCTTGTTCGGCCCAATTTGCTTCAAACCACATTTAACATTATCATGACCCATTTCATCATCAATCCTTTTTCAAATAAATTACATGGCTCATTTTATAATACAACCTATGTTAGTAAATTAAAGAACCTACAAGTATACATATTAGAGGCAGTAAGCATTTATGACATATAAACCAAATAATTAAGAATCATATTTGCTTCTATGGTCAAGGAATTTACTATCAAGAATCATACCCATTTAAGCATTAAAGAATTATCCTTTCATCTAAATAATGCTTAATGATCACAACTAGATATAAATGAGAGATAAAACAGAATGGACCTTGGTAAAATCTTTCTGATTAAGGAATCCAACAACAAACTTACACTAAGAAATGTCGACAGCAAAACGACACCTCAACACTGGAAGTCCGATTGAAATGTTAACAGCAACAAGAACCTTGACCAGAGAGACCTATCGCGACCTCGAATAAACCTCACCTAAAACTGAAATTTTGGTACTATTTCACGGTGGAATTAACAACAATTTGAGCTGCTGCTTTGAGGGTAAAAATATGGAAGCTTTTTGTTTTGTATTCTTCAATTTGGACTTGGCAAAAGGAGCTAGGAGTAGGTAGATTTTCTATAAAGTGGTCTTATTGTTTAGGAAAGAGAGGGATAACTCTATAACTTGATGTTAAATCCAGAAATGAGATGAAGACGTGGTAAGGGGATCTAAGGAAGATGCAGAAGATAGATAGAAGCAGTTTTTACATTTTCTTGCAACATGTTAGTGGCATCGTCCAAATCGTAGTCCGCAAACTTCGGCTCTTTTCCTTGAATGTGTGTGCGTATGTTTGGGTTGGAAATTAGACTTACGGAAGTATTGGATTTGGGGAAGTCAGGGTGGGCCACCGTTCTCGGAGAAAGGGAATGGGATTTTTGGGGAAGGACGACTGCTCTTCTTTTTTCAGATTAGGTCTTAGGTCTTTGGAGGGGCAGATTTTTTATTTGTGTCTATATAGGAGTAGGTATAGAGATTAATTGATGGACAAGAAAAAGAGTGTGTACGGGCATGTGAGTTTTTAGGAAGAGCATGTGAGTTTGTTATAAAAGATAAGGAAGAATCTTGCCACATGGAAATGACTTATTGGCTCTTGCTTTATTTATTTCTTTTCTTTTAAGAATATAAAATAAAAATACTAGCTAAATATTTTAAAATCAAGAACATACAATTTTTTTTGTGGTTTTTAATTTTCTTAAATAAAATCTATATAGGTAAAACAAGAGCTAAAATACGTAGGTTAAACTTAAAAATATTTACATATTAAAAGATGATGAAATATTTAAATTTGGTCAAAAATTAGGTACTCACAACATACCCTCTTTGCTTGGAAACATGAAGAGTTTTCAGGCAAAGACAAGGTGAGTCATATGACTAATTTTTTATTAAACCTTTATTCAAATGGGAAAATAAACAAAGGAAAGGGTGCAACCGAGTCCTGGTTTTGGACAACCTACATATTCCGGGTTATAAGGGAATCAGGTCGCGTGTAGTTCAAGAAGAATGATGGAGTGATGAGTTCGAGAGTCGAGCGAGGTTCCGTCGAGGTTCCGGTCCGCGGTCCCATTATTACATCAAAATCAAAAATGTAAAAGAACTAAACAAACCTATCATCTATGAGTTATAAGATTCCTATCTATGAGTCTTCTGAAGCTTGATCATGAGTCTTGAATGATCTTCATTCAAACTTTTGATTTGAATCTTGATGCTTGTTAGCTGCATGTGCTAGCTCATTCTTCTTCAGTTTTTCAGATCAAGGCGGGACATGCAGAGCTTGTGGCTTCAGTCATGTATTGAATAGTCCACATTTTTCTCCGCTTCTGCACTTGGATTCAACTTCTTGATTTTCTTTTCTTTGGATCGAGACATCTTCTTTTGTCCATCTCGAAACCTTTGCCTTGAGGTACAACATGCTCAGGCACCAAAACAAACAAACGGAATTTTTCTGCCCCAGTTTTCACTAGGAAAATTTCGTGAGTTATTTGCAACAAAACTCTATACTACTTTATTATTGAAAGCAATAAAAGGGCGGGAGTGGTGTATCCGGAGGAAACATAGACTAAGGAGTGGATACCCTATGTCTAAAATAAAATCAACTAGGGATTGGAGACCCTATGTTGGAAAGTCATCAACTAGGGAGTGGGATCCTATGCTGGAAAGTCATCAGGTTATGCTGGCATCAACTAGGGAGTGAGACCCTATGTTGGAAAGTCATCAGGTTATGCTGGCATCAACTAGGGGGTGGAGACCCTATGTTGGCATCAACTAGGGAGTGGAGACCCTATGTTGGCATCAGGTTATGCTGGCATCAACTAAGGAGTGGAGACCCTATGTTGGCATCAACTAGGGAGTGGAGACCCTATTATTGGCATCAGGTTATGTTGGCGTCAACTAAGGAGTGGAGACCCTATGTTGGAAAATCATCAACTAGGGAGTGGAGACCCTATGTTGGCATCAGGTTATGCTAGAATCAACTAGGGAGTGGAGACCCTATGTTGGCATCAGGTTATGTTGGCATCAACTAGGGAGTGGAGACCCTATGTTGGCATCAGGTTATGCTGGCATCAACTAGGGAGTGGAGATCCTATGTTGGCATCAACTAGGGAGTAGAGACCCTATGTTGGAATTAGGTTATGCTGGCATCAACAAGGGAGTAGAGACCCTATATTGGCATCAACTAGGGAGTGGAGACCCTATGTTGGCATCAGGTTATGCTGGCATCAACAAGGGAGTAGAGACCCTATATTGGCATCAACTAGGGAGTGGAGACCCTATGTTGGCATCAGGTTATGCTGGCATCAACTATGGAGTGGAGACCCTATGTTGGCATCAGGTTATGCTATCATCAACTAGGGAGTGGACACCCTATGTTGGCATCAACTATGGAGTAGAGACCCTATGTTGGCATCAGGTTATGCTGGCATCAACTAGGGAGTGGAGACCCTATATTGGCATCAACTAGGGAGTGGTGACCCTATGTTGGCATCAGGTTATGCTGGCATCAACTAGGGAGTGGGACCCTATGTTGGAAAGGATGTAGCTAGGGATTTAGAGACCCTATACTACGTGGTTTTGAATCATTTTCAACATCATTTATTCTTTTCTTATTTTATTTTCAGAGAATAAGTGAATGCGAGAAAGAATTTGGAGGAAACTTCCCTTTTGAAGTTGTTTTTGCTAAGCTATTTCTAGCCCATGCGCAATTTCTTTTTGGTTGCCCCTGCTTTTTGCAAGGTTGCTTTCGGGTTGCACCTGCTTCCTGTTTTCTTCAAACAAAGAACAATTTGTCAGTTTGAAATGATGGTTGGTTTTGTGGCCTTGATCATCTTGGTCACTTGATTTTGGCCCGTCCTTTTGACGAAGATCTCAACTGCTTGTTTGGTCGCTGAGTATTGGTTTCATTTCTAACCCTGGGGATCTTGACTTTTCCAAGACTTCACTGGGGTGGTTAATCATGAGGGACTTAACCTTTTCGAATTTATTTTGCCTTTGTAGGTCTTTCACTTCTGACTTGTGTTTTTTTTCCGGTTGGCTCCTCAAAATTTGCTGTAATGGCTAGTTGTGTGGGACATAACCTTTTCCAACTTTATTTCTCCTTCGCAGGCCTTTCATTTCTGGCTTCTTTCTTCCAATCTTTAATTTCAGAGCATTTGGGGTACCTTAACTTTTCAAATGTTTTCCGAGATGGTTAGCCATGTGGGGCTCAACCTTTTCAACTTCATTTGCCTTTACAGGCACTTCAATTTGATTTTCTTCTTCCAAGAGTTCTGATTTTGAAGCATCGGCCGCCATGGCCAATCGAGGTCGACTTGATTCCCCTGACGAGGCTGGGTGCCTTTTTGCATAGTAGCTCGTATTAAATGAGAACCCTATAAATCAGTATTTCCATCCTTTCTTTGCCTTAGTTTTGGAACAGAGTTAGATCGAAAGGGATTCAAAGAAAAATAAATAATGGGATGGACAATGAATTAAACAAGAGGTATCCTTTTCGGGGAAAGGAAAGACGGGCTTATCTGGAGTACATGCGGACTTCAATGAACATGACATGCCTCTTGGACTGGATGCCTGATTCGTGTAAACCGTCCGACTCTCACAAATTCATAACAACTTATGCATCCAAACCGAGAAACCTTGCCCAGGATTGTGTTAATGTCAGTGATTGATGATCCTCTTTTCCGATCAGTGGTGCCCTTTGCTGGTTTTCACCAGCTAACCTCTCTCATTTCTCTTCTCGCCGTCGCCTTATAGTGCTCTTTGCGAGTTTTCACTAACAAGACTCTCTCATTTTCAGTTTCTTTGCTTACCATCGCCTCACGGTACCCGTGTGGGTTTTCACCAATAAGACTCTCTCATTTTATTTCTCTCATTTGGTTGTATCAGATCCAAGTAACTGTATCCTCCAATTTTGGACATCTTTACCGATTGGTCGGAAGGACTTGAACATAATTTGGGGTAAAAAGAATTTGGATTGTATTTACAACTTTGGAACCTTTCAGGCGAAACCATCGCCGAACCATTATAACTTCTGCCCCAGTTTTACTTTTGGGGGGAATTTGGATTTTTATTTTGGTGTGACTGAACCCTAGAGAGAGGCTGCTACGTATCCTTTCGGAATCAAGTCTAATGTAGTTCAAAGAAATTTTGTTTTTGATTTCTTTTTTGCTTTTTCTTCTGTTTTGTTTTGTTTTCTTTTTCTTTTTCCTTTCCGTTTTTCTCTTTTTTAATTTCATTTTCTTTTTGTCTCTTTTTTTTTTCTATTTCTTTTTATTTTCCTTTTTTTTTTTTTCAATAACACTTTCAGGTTCCAAAGAGGGTAATCAAAGGAAGGTAACCGACTCAAAGGGTTGGGAAAAGGGGTAATGGTATTTGGGTAGAGAGAATAAAAGCCTTCGTCATCCCGACCGGAGAATATTTAATACTATATGGAAGATCAAACATAGTACCTTTTGACTGCACCTGCGTCGACAATTGTTTTAGGGACATTTTCTTTGATGTACCCCAAGTACAAACACACTCTTTTGGTAGTACTCTTGTTGCAATGTATGACCTTTCCAATATGGAGCCAATTTTCCTTTTGGATAGCGAGAAAGAAAGCCTTCTTCATCCCAATTGGAGCTTTAATACTATATAGAGGATCAAACATAGTACCTTTTGACTGCACTTACATTAACAGTTGTTTCAGGGACATTTCTTTTGATGTTTACCAGGTACAATGCTCTCTTTGGTAATACTCATGTTACCATGTATGGATCTTTCTAATATGGAGCCATTTTTCCTTTAGCTTTTTCGAGTATTTGTTTTATTTGCTTAAACCTATCTTTATTGCATTCTGATTTTTGATTCATTATTTTGAATTCTGACAGCGTCTTAGGATCTGGGCATGAAGTCCCCAAGCATGTCATGTTATTGAAATCTGCATTTAACAGAACTGAAAGTAGAGTAAGAAAAGAGATAAGATTAGGAAAAAAGACATTCCTGAAAAATGAAATATTAATTCCATTTGATTTTTGATGTTTTTTTTAATCTTTTTTTGGGTTTAAAGATATAAGGGTCATTGGAAAGTAAGACAATAAAGTAAAACATCCGGATCATACCCTGAGATAATCTGGACGCAGATAGGATAACAAGACTGGCTACCAAGACTCCAATCTGATGGGGGAAACTTTCAGGCTTGGCGGCCGTTTTTTGACTTTTGTTCTGTCTCGGCAATGGTTGCAATGGACTTCAATGGCAGATAAAATTCTTCATCTTCGCATATCATTCCGACTATTGGCCCAGTGTGAGCAAGCAGGGGATTATTTATCATATTAGGGTCATCTTCATCCCTAAGCACTATTTTCTGGACCTCCATGAGGTCTTCCACTGCTCTTTTAAGAGTCAAACAATCTTCAGTGTCATGCCCCACTGCTCCTGAGTGATATTCACATCTAGCATCAGCTTGGTGCGAGGGGGACTCAGGGTTCGGCCGGTTCGGGGCCACTAGCTGCAGCAAACCTGTCCTGACCAACTTTTGGAACAAGGTAGAGTATGATTCACCAATTGGGGTGAACTGATTCCTTCTGGGGGCTCTCTTGGGTGAGGATTGTATTGGGGAACATTTGGGTAGGGATTATATGGAGCTTGGTAGGGATGGTCATTTCTAGGAGGTAGAGCTCAGTTTTGTGTATAATGTTGTGGTTGCGTGTAAGATTGCGCGTTCATCACCGCATAGGGAGGCGGTGCCACGACATAAGCAACATCTTGATAGGGATAATAGTGTAATGGGACCTTAGGAAGCATATATGATTGGTTGAACGCCCTGCGGGCCCCCTTCGAGCTCGAAGACATCATGGCTCTCTCTTCTCTCTCGTTTCTGTTCATCAAATCTCCCGAACCATTCTGAACGGCTTGTGATGCAGCCTTAAAAGCCTTTTGACTCAAGATTCGGCCCGTTTTCAAACCATTTTTGACCATCTCCCCAATTTTGATAGCTTCAGCGAACGGTCTACCCATAACATACATCATGTTCTGGAAGTAGCCTGCCTCTTGGGCCTGTAGGAAGACTGTAAAAATTTCTACTTCGTCCATTGGAGGCTTTACCCTGGCAGCTTGCTCACGCCATTTGACAACATATTCACGAAATCTTTTCGTGGTTTTCTTTTTCAAATTGGACAAAGAGTTCCTGTAGGGAGCGATGTCCACATTATACTGGAACTAGCAGACAAAGTCTCGGGCCAAATTCTCCCACATATGAAAATGGGTAATTTCTTGGTCCATATACCACTTAGAAGCGATTTCGGTGAGGCTTCTCCAAAATAGGCTATTAGCAACTCATCTTTTCCACCCGCACTCCTCCGCTAGTTACAATATCGTTTTAAGTGAGCGATCGGGTATCCATGCCCGTCATATCTTTCGAAATTTGGCGTTTTAAAGCCAACCTTAATGCACGTGAGGGAACATGCACATATCAGCATATGAAACGCTCTTTTGGCCACTCAGACCCTGTATTTTCTTGAGGCTTTGCTCGATGCTTTTCATCTTTCGTACTATCTCTTCTTGTTCAGGATTCCCACGACTCTCTCATGTTTTATAGGAGATTCAAATTGTGGGTGCTGAGGACCTGAGCAGTGGCCAACTGAAATTGGGGTGCTTGGAAGGTGAAAGTTGATGGTTCAAAGCTTTGTCGAGGCAGTGCTGGTTGTGCCATAGTAGAGGCTGGTGGTTCTGTGAACACTGTAGATGATATTGACTCATTTTGTTTTGAAATACATTTTCTTTTTCTCTTTTTTTTTTTTAAAGATTTTAACAGAGTTTCGAGGCATTTCCAAATACCGTGGTTTTCAGAACCGGGTGAATTTTCTATCCTACCTCACTCTTGGGTTTTCCATTGATTTTCTTTCCTTAGCTGGTCAACAAACAAGCCGAAACAAATAAATGCACACATAGCAGGTAAGATGCATCAGAATAGTCTTTCATTTCGGGTACACCTGTCCTAGACGGGCCCAAACCCTATGTTGACTCCCCTAAGTCAAATGCACGTGATGTAAATAATCGTTCCTACCAGGGATGCGACATGAGTTTTTGTTATTCTAGGTTTAAACATGGGGATGTGTTCTAGAGCTGGCTTACCCGAGCGAACAACTCGAGCCGAGGTGGGAGCGACGTACCTGGAGCACGGAAGTGTACCCGGCCTAGTGGCTGATCCATCCTCGTTCTATTTGATACGACCTCGAACAGAAAAGCGGGCCACGCGTACATGTGCATCAATTTTTTTAGAAGACACACAAGGGAGGCGTAATAAGACAGTTTAATGCAGTTCAAACAATATGAAAGCGGTAAATGAGAGGCAATTAGCACCTTAGGCCCACAAATACAGTAATATCAACAAACAATAAAGCCAAGTACGGATTACATTACAAGCTTGAATTTTGAATCCTGAACCAGAGATTCTGGGTCCTTGTCCCCAGCAGAGTCGCCAGAGCTCTCACACCTCCTTTTTCCCGAAAAGGGATATGCGGGAGTTTTTTCAATTTAAGTGACATTAATCGAATTGGGATTACTTTTTTTATTTTCCAGAGTCACCACTTGGAATAATTATATGATGTCCGAAGTCACCGATTTATTTTAAATCCCAAATCGAGGAAGTTTGACTCCGTTTAAAGTCTGCGAAACCAGAAGACCGGGTAAAGAATTCTGTTAATCCAGGAGACGGTATTAGGCATTCCCGGATTCCGTGGTTCTAGCACGGTCACTTAATGATTCATACTTTGCTTATTTGATCTAATTACTCATTTTAAGACCTATGTATATTTAGCTTTTATCGCTTCTAATTACTTGATTAATCGAATTTAAATAATTATCTTAATGCGAGGTACGCGTACGTATACTTGTTTAGTTTGGTGTGTCAAAAATCATGTCACGCGTACGTGTACACAACTAATAACACTTTATTTTTATTGAAAAAGCTTGACCAAAGTCGCGCGAACGCGCACCTTGATTTATTTTGAGAATCGTAATTATGTCACGCGAACGTGTACACAATCACGATAGTAATTAAAATCGCGTCTCAAGAAAACTACGATTATTTTTATTTTCTTATTTATCTTATTTACATGACAAAGCTAAAGATATATGTGCGGTGTGCTAATTATCAGCTTTGGTCCTGGCAGATCGACCTTGTTCGGCCCAATTTGCTTCAAACCACATTTAATATCATCAATCCTTTTTCAAATAAATTACATGGACCATTTTATAATACAACCTATGGTAGTAAATTAAAGAACCTACAAGTATACATATTAGATGCAGTAAGCATTTATGACATATAAACCAAATAATTAAAAATTATATTTGCTTCTACAGTCAAGGAATTTACTATCAAGAATCATACCCGTTTAAGCATTAAAGAATTATTCTTTCATCTAAATAATACTTAATGATCACAACTAGATATAAATGAGAGATAAAACAGAATGGACCTTGGTAAAATCTTTCTGATTAAGGAATCCAACAGCAAACGTACACTTAAGAAATGTCGAGAGAAAAATGGCACTTCAACAGTGGAAGTCCGATTGAAATGTTAACATCAACAAGAACCTGGACCGGAGAGACCTGTCGCGACCTCGAATAGAACCTCACCTACAACTGAAATTTTGGTACCATTTCACGGTGGAATTAGCAGCAATTTGAGCTGCTGCTTTGAGGGTAAAAATATGGAAGTTTTTTGTTTTGTATTCTTCAATTTGGAAATGGCAAAAGGAGCTAGGAGTAGGTAGATTTTCTATAAAGTGGTCTTACTATTTAGGAAAGAGAGGAATAACTCTATAACTTGATCTTAAATCCAGAAATGAGATGAAGATGGGGTAAGGGGATATAAGGAATATGCAGAAGATAGATAGAAGCAATTTTTACATTGTCTTGCAACATGTTAGTGGCATCGTCCAAATCATAGCCTCCGCAAACTTTGGCTCTTTTCCGTGAATGTGTGTGCGTATGTTTGGTTGGAAATTAGACTTAGGGGATTATTTGATTCGGGGAAGTTGGGGTGGGCCGCCGTTCTCGGAGAAAGGGAATGGGATTTTTGGGGAAGGACGACTGCTCTTCTTTTTTCAGATTAGGTCTTAGGTCTTTGGAGGAGCAGATTTTTTATGTGTGTCTATATAGGAGTTGGTACAAAGATTAATTGGTGGCCAAGAAAAAGAGTGTGTACGGGCATGTGAGTTTTTAGGGAGAGCATGTGAGTTTGTTACAAAAGATAAGGAAGAATCTTGCCACATGGAAATGACTTATTGACTCTTGCTTTATGTAATATTTTTTCTTTTCTTTTAAGAGTATAAAATAAAAATACTAGCTAAATATTTTAAAATCAAGAACATATAATTTTTTTTGTGATTTTTAATTTTCTTAAATAAAATCTATAAAGGTAAAACAAGAGCTAAAATACGTAGGTTCAACTTAAAAATATTTACATATTAAAAGATGATGAAATATTCAAATTTGGTCAGAAATGAGGTGCTCACATTGATACAATGGAATATCTCTATTCTTTGGCATAACTATGTTGGATAAATTGAAAATTCTTTGTAGCTATGAAAAGTAACCAAACTAAAAGGTAGTTATCAACCATAAATAGATCTTAGATTTAGCTATGACAGGTAAATTTTCCTCTTTAATAAGAATTTTAAACTATATTGTAAAACCGCCCTCCAAAATATTTGTATATTATTATATAATTTATATTTTCTATGCCTGCATGGATTGTCTGAGTTGATTGGGTGAGTGATTTCCCCTGTGGGAAGTGTGTAAGAATTTTCCTTCATCAGCAGGCTCCCCAGTCAAAGCTCGTCGCACCGGACTTACCTAGTGTGGTTTACATCTCCTTTGTGATTCACAAGCTATTACATAGTGAGTAGGTTACCCAGTGTGCATCCGAAGGGTAGTAATACGGGTTTGCTAGGAATTTTTCAGATAATATATATGTTTTTATACATAATAAACGTATATTTTTATATATTTGACTAGTGATTATAATTATTTTCGATTGATCGACCAAATGTGTTAAAAGCCTTTTTACGAATATTCGAAATTCGTAGAATTTTTTTAAGTTTAGCTACCCCACAATCAACTTAGACCCCGACAGATTGGATTGAAATTGCGGTTCTAAAGTCTCAAAATTCATACCTTCAAACTCATCCAAACCTTAATTTTAGAACTAAGTTTGAAGTTTAAGTGCAATTTGAATTTAGAGGTGAAAGCTTTGCAGAACTAACTTCAGACTCAATGGTTGAAAGAAGAATAAGAGGAAGCATTAGCATGCGTGAGCAATCCAAAATTTCCAAAATTAATTAAACTTCGAGTAATTTCTAAATAAGGGCCAAATACATACACAACCACTTAAATTTGTCATCATTTTTCACGTAGACACCTCAACTATTGCATTTACCTAGTGAACACTTCATGTGGTATAAAATTATACGTATTGAGCACAAATTTAACAACTCTAGGCCAACTCTAGTGCGCGAACATTACTCTCTTTTGAGGTGGCAAAATAAACCAATTAAGAACATACATGTCAGCCAAACAAAAAGAAATACATAAAAAATTAAAGAAGACCTTAGGATCTTTGAATTTGACAAGGAAACTAAGGAAAAAAAATTATACCACTTACAAATTTTATGGATGGTCATTACCTATTTTATTGTATCATATTGTTACTTTAAATACGATGTTTGTTTTGGTTGTTACTTAAATTTTATTGTATCGTATAGTGAAATTGTAACGGTCCGGCCGGTCGCTCCGAGAATTTTAGCCCCGTTTTCCCTATTTACGCTTTATCATATGTATCTTATCCTATTTATATTGTGTTGGGTCGGTTGGGTTGGGTTCGGAGTGGTCGTGGTTAGAATTGAGACACTTAGTCTCTTAAATTGGCTTAATAACTAGAAAAGTCAAATGGGAGTTGACTTATTGATAAATGACCTTGGAATGTAGATTTTATGACTCAGATAGCTTCATTAGGTGATTTGGGACTTAGGAGTGTGGTCGGAATGTGGTTTTGATGACAAGTGTAGAATTAGGCTTGAATTGGCGAAGTTGAGTTTTTGGCGATTTCCGGTCGGCAGTGGAAAATTAGCTATCGGGGTCGGAATGGAATTCCAAAAGTTGGAACATGTTTGTAGTGTCATTTTGGACGTGTGTGCAAATGTCAATCAGACGTGTTTTGGTTGGTTTCGGCATCATCGACGAAATTTATAAGTTTCAAAGTTCATAGGCTTGAATCCGAGGTGAATTTGGTGTTTTTGCGTTATTTTTTGTGTTTCGAAGGCTCGAATAAGTTTTAATGATGTTATGGAGTGTGTTGGCATGTGTGGTTGAGGTCCCGAAGGCCTCGGGTGTGTTTCGGGAGGTTAACGAAACTAGTTTAGATGTTGAAAAGTTGCAGAATTTCTGCTGCTGCTTCTTCTGGTTTTTCTTCTACGTGATCGCGTAGGCTTAGCAGGGGTGGAGTCAAGGTTGTTCTATGTGATCACAGTAACTGGGTCGCGATCGCGGTCATGTGGCAAGTGATTCTTCCCGAACGCATGGACAGTGCCGCGTTCGCGTAGGGTATTCGAGCTGCAATGGAGTGGAGGCATTTTTCTCTACGCGATCGCGTGAGTTGGGTTGCGATCGCGTAGAGTCGAGTGTTTTTTAACTGAGAATGCGGCGGAGGGGGGG